>WBNM01040809.1:0-133284 GCA_013399055.1 Ramphastos sulfuratus
CCCACCTCGCTCCAATCTCCTTTTGGGGTGTTGTACAGAGCAAGATCTCCCTTCAGCCTTTGTCTCTCCAGGCTAAACAACCCCAGCCCACTCACCCTTCACCAGCTTCACTGCCCTTATTTGCTTTTGCTCCAGCATCTCAATGTCCTTCTCGTAGTGAATGGCCCCAAAAAACCAAACCACTATTGGAAAACTTCACAGGAAGGTTCCAAAACTGATCAGCTTAAGAATCACAGAAACAGGGAAAAGTGAAAATGGTCTCCCCTCTAAGTGTGGAAATATTATATGCTGTGAAGAAGCAGAAAGCACAAACAAGAATGGGACAGAAAGATCTTTGTGAGGTTTCCTCTCCCCCACACCTGCTTGGACAATGTATTTAAGCCTGTCTAATGTCTTCTTGCCCTGACATTTTCAAATGCTATGGTGAAATGTTGCATATGATTCAAAGGAGACTTGTGCAACACCCCCCTGGAACCCTAATAATCTGTATAGAGTAGAAAGGGCTTTTGACACTGCAAAACCAAGCTCAAAAGACATACAATTTCAACAGATGTTAGCACCACAGCAACCATAATGGCAGGTTTGCAATGGAAACACACCAGTGTCAGGAATGGTTGCACAATTTTAGACAGTAACTCACCATCATCCAAAGTCCTTTCATTAGTCCAGTTTGTTCTCTCCTTTACATTTTTGAAATGTGGATGTTTCTCACTCAGACCAGTGTCAAACACTGCTACTCTTACACCAGCACCTACAAAAGAAAAGCTTTATCACCCTTTCTGATTCAGTTTCAGAGCCAATCTAATCTACCAAGTCAAAGAAGACTTTTATGCTTAATGTAGCATGCAATTTGCAAGCCCAGCAAGTTACAGGTCTTAAACAAAATATATTTCAATTCCAAAATTCAATCACAGATCATCAGTATCTCTAATTTCTCCTCAGCAGGCAATACACACCTAGAAGAGCACTCCATAAACAAATACATCTCAGACCAAAGCATTTCTGAGTTGTTCCAGACCTGGCACCCAGTAAGAGATTAATACACAGAGGTAAATAAGCACTTCTCACACTTCACTTAGTTTCCAAAAGAAGGTAATTGTTCTAAAAGCCAAGAAACAAAAGCAGACCTGTGTAACCCATCTGCCAGAGGACATCTGCCTGCAAGGTCTGAGCAACTTGGCGTGGGATAGCTCTCAGCAAACGCCTGCTTGAGTGTCTCCCTGTTGCATGCCAGAAGCCAGAACCTAAAGACAGACTTGCTCTTCTCAAGGGACGAGATGACTGCCACTTCTGAGTCCATCTGGTTTCATTGCAGTGCAACATGGGATCAGCTACACAGAATGAGGACAAAAGAGAAAAAAAAAAAAAAAAAAAAGAAGAGTATAATGAAAAGCACAAAAGATGAGGACTTTATGTAAATATACACATTATACTGATACAACAAATGCTTAAATGGGTATCCATTTTCTGTCATCAGCAAAAGCTTTTATCTTCCAGGGATAGAGTGGTCCAGTCTCAGGTAAGTGACTGGTGTGAATGCGGATGGAATTGCTGCCACGCTTTAGCAATGGGATGACAAGCCCCTGATAATTTTATAGTCAAAAGAACAGACCAAGTGAAAACTGTAGGACACTGCTTACTTGTACAGTGCTAAGCTGGTGGTCTGAAGTAAGATTGAGAAGACTTTTTTAAAGCAGTTCCCATGCAACCATACAGAAAATGACTCACACTCAGAATACTTGAGCGATCGGAAGACCTTCCGCTGAGGTGTCACACGCTTGATGTTGGGGTGATCTTCCAGCGTCAGTACTCCAGCTTTCTGCTTCTCATTGATCTGAATAACTTCAAAATCACTGGGGTAGTCACTGGCTGGGTTGTTGCGAGGTACAATCCTCCAGTTCTCTATATCACTACTTTTTAGTGCACTTGAAATAAATTTACTCCTAGCTTTAGCTGTGAAGTATCCATTAAAAGCCACAATGTACTCTGGAAGAAGAGCACAACTTATCAGAAGTGATGCTTAAGCAGCTTACTCAAACACTTACACCATGAAAGTCCAAATATTTCTTTTCTTTTTTTCTCTAACCAGAATAAATAATCACAGTTTGAGGTTTTTCTATCATTGTTGCTGCTATCAATAATCAGCAATTTATTTCTGCACTACACAATGCTTTGCATTTGTTTGTTTTTTACATCAGGAAACCTGCAGTATTTTAAATTCATAAGAACCTTGAAAAGAAGAATTATAAATGTTATGGCAAGGTGAAAAAATCAGGGGGAGTAAGGGAAATGAAACAGAGTTAAGGTTGCATCTAGCACTACAAAGTGCTTGATATGCCAACCGGATATGCTTTTTGACATGTGTGATTTAAAGGCATCTAGACTATGTATGTTGAATTTTAGTGACAATTACTGGCACCAAGTACGACATGCAGACAGAAAGAAGCTGGTCCAAATAAGTCCAGTTCTTGGTCAGGATTAGTGATTGGTGAACGAACCTCACCTCCAGTACACACCACCATGTTCACCACAGTAAGTCTCTGCCTAACTACAAGACAGAAATGTCACTTCAGGTACTGTAAGCACCCAGGCACACCTGCAGGTCTCTCTGGGTATGTTACAGACAGGTACCCAAGGCAGTAAGTGGATGCCAGTTGCAGTGTCCTACTGCTGTCCTTTGCCATCCCTCCAGTGGTATTTGCCTCACTTTGACCTTCATCTGCTTCCTTCACAATTATCTTTCCCATTTTTCAATGCATGTATTAGCACTTACAAACTTTTTATTAATAAACCCACAGAGATTTCTTCTCTTTGTGTACCTCCAAGGCCCACCTGTGGCTACATTTCATAAAAGACCCTCAATCACGTTACTGGTTGGGTCCAAACAGCCATTAAACACAGTACAGTGATCAGACTTGCCCATCTAAGCCTTCACACTCCATATCCATTTCTAATGCCCTCTTTCTTTCCCTCTCTCTTCCTTCTCCTGAGCTTTGAATCTTGTCTCCAGTTAAACCCAGAACCTTTGAAAAAAAATCTGTTTCTCTTTTGGAATATGGAGAGTTTAGCAGAACACTCTGCACAGAAACTCTCTGAATTGCACAAGCATCACCAATCAGTAACATACACTTGAACTTCACAGAGAGAGTTTTTTCTGTACTGCTTAACTCTTTATTACCATGCTCCACGACTGTCGAAGTGAATTCCACTTTCAAAGTAAGGTGAGAACATCCAGGACACATGTGAGCCTCATGAGAGGAATTCCCTAGTCTGGTACCGAAGTGTTTTTTGCCACAGAGTAAAATAACAACCAGAACAAGCCAGATGTTTGCAAACTTCATGGTCATAAAAGAAAATGGTTTCATTCCAGCAATTCCATATATTCAAATCACAAATTTCTTCTTTATAAACTAGTTCATTTTTCTTTCTGTAAACGTTGCTTTCACTGTGCTGATCAACTGGATATTCTTAAAGCTGTGTCCAAAATAAGTTGAAATTTCATGGTCTTTTGAGGTACAGCCTTATGAACAGGCTCATTTCTTTCTACGCTTCTTCTCCATTTTGTATTAAAAGGATTCAGTCACTCAGGATGTGGCAGCTGAGTCCTGTACTCCATTTCTGATGGCAAAGTTAACTCCTCACAAGAACTGACAAAGCCAATTGCAAGCCAACCTGTAAGCCAGGGGAAGAGAGATGATAATTAGACTCATGTTTGTGCAGCTGTATAGTCTGAAAAATGTAAGAACTGACATCTCTGACAGGTAGCATTAGAAATAACAGGAAAGAAGTTGCTCATGGATTTCATTTAGTAGTATCTCATGAACAGTCACTTCTCTTCCTTGCTCTCCCACAGCAGATGTTAAACACTCAGGCATGAACCTTACTTAATAGAACAGGCAACAGCAGCAACCAAACTCTATAACCCTTTGCATGAGAACAAAGAGAACAAAATGATGTGCAAGTGCCACAGGAGGAAAAAAATATACTGCCAAATATTAGTATGACATAAAGTGTTCCTAGACACTTTAAAAAAAAGTATAGTGGCTTTTGTTTCCAGTCAGAAATGTAAACAAATTCTACTATGGTACATCATTTTACACAAAGAGAATCCAGTTCAAACTCCATTCTAAGGGGTTGATAAGGATAAGAGATACTACAGGATGAAAACTTGCATTCCCTGTACCTGAAGGAGAAAATGAGCATAAAAAAACATATTTTAAACTTTCTTGAGATGGATGTGAGTTACTACAATGTGGACACCTGGGAAAATGAGGGCTGAGATTACAGATACAATAATATGAAACGAAAGGGAGGTGTTGAAAGTGTTTTTCATGCAGAGGTGAAACTTGTTCCCTTTAAATTCCAAGGTTCAGGAAGCTTTGGAAAAAAACTGCAATTCCAAACATTAATTAACCAGCAATTGATAAAGGGCCATTAAGAGATGAGTGAGGGGGGNCTGGTCCATCAGGCCACATGGAGAAGCAGAACAGAACCATATATTGCTGCATGCAAGTGACCAGACTCGAAAAGCAGAAGCTTTATTAGGAGATTGAGATTGTTCAGGAGAACAATGGGCTGACCTCAGAGCACAACAACAAATTGAGTCTGCGTGTGACAGCTCTTACTTCATCTTTATTTTGCTTTTCTTTAAACGTTATCAAGGATTCAATTCCCCTCTATTTCTAGTTGACTGACATCACCACAGCAGACTGTCAACTGCTTGTGGTTAGCTTCCTCTTCATCCCTAAACTAGACGCAGCTCCAGTACCTGGACTGCTGATTTTGGCTGAGCTCTGCCTACCTTATCACTTTGTTAGCTTATAACCCCCGTAGTAATAAAACAAAAAAACAACTACACAAATGAGTAAAACAAACATTCCTGTAGCTGATAACAGAGTGTATGCAAACAAGACAGTGAACTACATCAGAAACTAAGAGCAAAGGCACTGCAGGCTCACAGCTTTATTCTGTTTAATTCCCTTAGTGCGAGAGACTGGACAAAACCCCAAACTTGCCAATTTGTCTATCCCCTGAAACAGCTACACCTAGTGTTACTACTTGGTTTTTCTGGAGCGAGGATATCCCAGAGCGAGCGGTGGGAACTCCGCAGAGATCTGCGTCTGACACAGGCTCATAGGGCAGCAGTCTCCGAGGCGTCGGGCACCGGACAGCCGAGGAGCCACCCGACCAGGGAGCTCTGCCCATGTCAAAGAACTGACTGCTGCCACCGCCAGGGCACGGGGAAACTCATCTGTCCCGTGCCCATTATCGCAGGCCGTTAGTGCCCCATCGCCGGGAGAGGCTGACAGAGAGCACAACAGCCAGCCGGAAAGCAGCGAGAGCTGCGCGCAGCAGCCGCCCGGCGCAGAGAGAACGCTGGGAACGGCGACCGGGTGCTGCAGGCCCGAGTAGCGTCCCCCGCCTCCGCGCTCCCCCAAGCTTGGCAGCACAGCGCTGACCCCGGTCCGCTCACAGCAGCGGCGCGGCGGAGGCAGAAGCCGCAGCACCGGCTCCCGCCCAGCTCTCCCCCCTCGCTCCCCCCTCCCGCCGCGCTCACCGTGTCGCCGCCGGGCCTGCTGCCGCCATTTTGTGCGGTGTTTACCACCGTGCTCTCGCGAGAGCCCCATGGCGGGCTGGGGGCGGACGCATGCGCACAGCGCGGAGGGAGGGGAGCCGCAGCAGGCGCTGGGTTGGGTGGGGAGAGTTGCTGTCGTCTGAGAAAGGCTATCTTGAGATGATTATTCAAATATGCTTAAATAGAGTTTAACTTCTGCAAGGAAAACTGGGGATGTGGAGGTTACCGGCAGGCAGCGCCTGAGGAGCGTGAGGGAAAGATGGGCGCCGAGCTGCACAGCTGCACGTCGCTCAAGCTGCACTTAAGCCGTTGCTGAATGTATTGTTTTAATCCCCTTTGCAAACAAATAGAAATCGTTATTATCAACACCCACTACTTACTTTGTACTGCACAACCGAAGCAAACAGCTTGTAGGGCCAGCCGAGGTTGGGGCCAGTAAACGGGAGGGCAGCGGCAGACAAAACTACTTGATGGATTTCTGCACCTGACAATACGAGACCGTAGCAACTGAACAGTTAACAAACGTCAAGAGAGGGAGCTCCTTTGTTATAAAAATCATGGCCTGAATTTCCCCCTGGGCAATAAATCCAAGCATCGGTGCCTTCCTGCGTGACCCAGCAAATAGCACTGAATCCCAGCACGGCAGGAGCTGGGACAAGTGGAGATTGTCCAGTTCAACTGCCCTATAAAAGCAGGGTCACCCACAGCAGCTTGCTCAGGATCACAATGTCCAGACACGTTTGGAATCTCTCCAGAGAAGAAGATTCCACAACCTCTCTGGGTAGCCTCCTCCAGTGCTTCAGCACCCTCACAGCAAAGAAGTTTCTCCTCATCTTCAGATGGAACCTCCCTAGTTCCAGTTTGTGTCCCTTGCCCTGAAGAATCTGGCCCCATCCTCTTGCCCCTCACCCTTTAGAAATTGTCATCTCAAGCTTCTATTCTCCGGGTTAAACATCCCCACAGCTCTCAGCCTTCCCTCCTCAGAGATGCTCCAGTCCCCTCAGTATCTTCATCACCTCCACTGGATTCTCTCCTGTAGTTCCTTGACACACAACAGACCATTCAGTTATGAAGGCTGCTGCCAGTTTCCTAAAAATAAATTAAAAAAAAAAAAAGAGAGAGACCCTCCTTCCTCAGACATGTTCCTCTTTCAGGTAGCAGTTACACAGAAAGGACAGCCTTCCTGACCCCGAGACACAGAGCCTGCAACACACATGAGCAGTGTATGATACCAGATAACTTCTAGCAAGTACATATGAATAGACATTTATTTATATTAACAAACCTATCAAAGAAGTACAGCAACAAAACTTCAGTGAATTGGATTTTTTTTTTTTTTTATTATCATCTTAGGAAAGTAATCAGTATTTTTAAATCAAGACATTTCTTCATTATTGTTTTTTCCTTTGGCTAGTGTTTTTTTTTTTTTACATGCTTTATTCAATTCTCCAGTCACATTAAAGTATTATCAAGATCATTCACACTTGGAGCTTACAAGCTCATCTCCAAGTTCTGTTACAGCACTGTAGCATCATTTCAGTCATTCAAACAACCCCCAAGTCAATAGTACCTTGCTATATACCTTAAAAGTTGAAAAGTTCCTTAAATAACATAATTTGAAAGTAACAACATTTACACTTAACATACAAACATCTACTGTTTGGAGACAGAAAAGTTATGCAAAAACATATTAAAGGAACTTAATATTGTTGAATGGGATTGTCTTTTTGAACAGTGTGACCTCTGGGGAACCCATTTCTGACACATTTGGAGAATCTCAAATTCTGTCAACTTTGCAGGTTGACATCGTACAGCGCTGTGCAAAAGATAATATTTACTGTCAGAACTGGACTCCTGCCCAATTACCATGAAGAGAATGTGAACAGAGATTCAACTCCATACAATCAACTCTTTGTTGTGGAGGAAAGCTGAGGAGGAGCTATATATTTATACAAAGACAGAGGGGATGCAGGTGTCTGATGTCTAGGTTACACATGGCTTGTTTAGTGAGGTATGGGTAAGTCCACCAAGGTCCACTAGACATTTTTGCAGCACTCTGATCAGAATATAGTACTCAGTATGCAGGACATCTGGATACTCCTATATCTCTTTGCATGTTTAAGCTTCCTTGAATATGTACCTGAAAATATATACTGCAAACCATGCCCAGATCCGTTCAGGTATGCATTCACCCAGCGTGAACTGTGGAGAGGCACAGGAAGACAAAAGAAAAAGGGACAGATTAAGATATGTCCCATTAAAGTAAACAGTTTCTCAAATTACCACTAAAGCAAGGCAAAACCTTCTTGAACATCAGTAACTAAAGCTTTCATTCAAACTCCTGGAAGTAAATATATTTAACCCATTTTGGAAGTAGTGTCTGCAGCTGGAATAGTTAAGTTCCACAAACAAATCGTGGAGTGGCTGGTTCAAGTTCCCAACAGCAGTGCTGTCTACTTTCTTTAATTGCCACGTTCTGCCAGAACTCTTATTCCTTTTGGATTGATCCCCATTTCTTCAGTTCCTTCTATTAAACCTAATGCTATGGAAAGCCATGAGGGAGGACATACGAGATGTGACCAACATTCATAAAATTACTTTGGAGCTCACTGTCTGCTCCTAAAAATGAAAATCTAACATACAAAGGACCTGCTTGCACATATTTCAGGATAAAAATAGGCACTTTTTTTCTGTTCTTATTCCATCCTCCCTGCCCAAAGCAGAAATACACAGCACAAAGACTGAACTACATACTTCTGTTCACAGAAGGCAATGAAATGCTCACCCACTTGGCAATACCCTAGGTAAAATACTGTGTGCTTTTGAAAAAAGGTTGTCCCTTTCCCATTGTTCCTGCACATTTAGTTTTCTCTCTCATTCTAAAAATAAGCAGACCCAAGCATAATTAACTAAAGCAGAATTAGTGAGGAAATGCAGCTCAATGCCTTTGAGTCCTGAAATAATATATATATAATGGCAGTTTAGGAACACAGTTTCCATTCTGACTCCTAAGTAAACAGCTTATTTACTTCTACTGACAAACATGAAACAGTTTAATGAATCCTATTACCTTTATTGCATGCTTCCAGTACCCAGCAGTCCTTATGGATAACCCAAGAGTAGAAATTGCATGCCTTGCATATTCTTCAGCAGAAGGAAAAAAGAAAGATCGCTCTGATGCAATGTTGCTGCGCGCTACCATTTTTGTAGCAATGACAAAAGGGGTTAAGCTCTGAACAAAAATTCCTTTAGAGGCATACTCATAATGTAGTGCTCTACTGAAATAGTCCAGGTAGGTCTAGAAAGACAAAAGCAGAGAGAGACATTTTTCTTAATGTTTTGGTTTTTTTTTAATAAGAGTTTTACAGCACACTTTTATTAAAATTATAGAAAAGTGGTAGCATGTTTTATACATCAGATTAAAAAAAATCCACTTTGAATAAATGGTATAAAGAAATCACATTTCTATAGCTTTACAAACATTTCTATTTGCAATTTCTTTGCTAAAATCCTCTAACGGTGCAGTGATTTGCAGGCCAAAGCAACTGCTTAACCCTCTGATGTGGATTTAACAAATAATCTAACAATTTCTGCTTAGTAACAATATAGAAACATTTGTTTCACCTAAAACAAACTCTGTGCTTAGCTCAGAAGCATTGCAAACTAACTATGCTTACTGCTGTCAAAAAGACAAAAGGAAGTCTCATTTTTAAATGCATTTACAGATGAATTTGGTACTAAACTGTTCTTCCCCTGAATGTTAATTACTTCTTGCAAAATTAAACACACATTTGTTTAGGTGTATTCTTATTGTTTCCTTTAATTAATCTTATTTTTATGTAACAACATAAAAAAGCACAAGTCTGATAACTGGGATTGCTGGAATCAAACAGATAGGAAAATGAACCAGGCTCAGTCTTAGCGAGGCAGCAACACTGGTGCCATGCTGAGGCTACTGTGGTGCCACACATCCAGACACCCCTGAAAAAGGGGCATTTTAGACTCAGCTTGTGAGTGAACAGGTTTCTGCTCCCAAATGGCCTCACAAAAGCTCCATTCACAGCAGACTGTTGGGAAAGCATCTTCTACAAATACCCTTCCACCTGCCTTAGGGAAAAAAAACAACCAACCACTTTGTACACTGTTAACACACAAGAAAGTCTTGAGATGCTAGAGCAGCTTCCTCCCACTTCTGTGCCAGTGTAACTGCACAGAGGCCAGGCTTTGAACTCAACTGCTGATGCAGGTTTTGGATTAATGATGGAAGCTAAAAGAAGAAACTCTGGTACACTTGGGTTTGTTCTGCTCTTTTTCATTCAGGTCTTTTAACTGAGCTCCAAATGCAGCTCTGCATACATTTAGCATAACCAAGGCAGGAGACAGTCTGTGACAGAAACAGCAAACAGCCAGTTTCTTCACTAAAGGAGTTTTACACTCCGAGGTAACAAGAGGTGGTTTTGCTCCAGGCAAAAGAAGTACTTGCAAGAGCTATGCCAGGAGCAAAGCTGTGCAGGAGTTAGGCTGCAGCGGAGGGCAGCCACTGACAGCTGCGAGAAATTAACCATATCTATTTAGGCACTGAATCTCGGCGAGATCCTTTTACAATCTCAGTTCCTTTTGTAGATTCAGCAGCAAAGTCATCCAGTGTAAATCCACATCCCCACGTTCACTTGTACTTTCAGCACCACTCAGCTGCCCCATCTTATCATTACTGACTGGGTCTCCTCATGAAAAACTGTGGGGGGAAGTTCTCACTTCTACCAAAAGCTGTACAGATAATAGTGTAAAGAAGCCATCTGCCTCTTCGTGTTAGGTGAAGCTGGGGCTTGATTTCATCACAGCCCTTGTCACAGCAGTGGCTTGAGCATAAATGTAACCCATGTTACAACCAAATACAAGTGTATGAGGAGCTTAGCTGATGAAAACATTAAATTCTTGACACTTTCAATAGGTCACAGAACTTCCATACTGCTTTGTGTACTATTCCTCTCAAGAAGGCAAAGTTATTCCTGCCACAGCTCACACCACCCAAATAGTGCTGACTTTGGTTCCAAATTCAGTGTTGGTGAGGATCAAGACCTTACTGTCTGATACTTGAACCTAGAAAACCCTAGAAAATTTTCAAGCCTATTTTGTTATCCTTGCTGAACGTGTTTGCAACTGACCAACCTGTAATGCATCTGCTTTTCTGTGTATACCATTAAACCTTACACTCCAACTTACTTTAGAGGCTCCATAGATGGTTAACAGTGGTGTGGGTTGACAACAGGATGCAGAAGAAACATTCACAATTGCCCCTCTCTTCTTCTCTACCATACCTGGCAGCACAATATGGGTCATCATGTTAGCAGAAACAATATTTACGTTGATCATGTCCCACAGGATATCCTCAGACAGGTTGGTAAAGTAGTCCGGGTAGGGATAAAAAATTCCCACATTATTCACCAAAATGCCAATTTCTCTGTCTTTCAGTGCCTCCTTAATGGCTGAGTAAGGCTCACTCCCCTTGCTGAAGTCAGCTACTATGATATCTGTTTCCACTTTATAGGTTTCAGATATGCTTCTAGAGACAGCCTCCAGCTTCTCTTTGTTGCGGCTGATTAAGATGATGTTGACCCCACGCTTCGCCAGTTCCTCAGCATATGCCTTCCCAATACCATCTGTGCTACCTGCAACAGAAATAAGCAATGTGAATGTCAGAGTAGCCCCAGCATTCTCTTTGGCCAGTTCTCTTCATCGTAGCTTTAGTCTCTTTTCTAAGATCATGTTGCACTGAATATGGTGATGGCAAAACCATCCCCAAGTACAAGGGGATGATCCCTGCCCTAGTCCTGCTGGCCGCACTATTGCTGATCCAGACCAGGTTGCTGCTAGCTTTCTTGGCCACCTGCACACATGCTGGCTCATGTTCAGCCAGCTACTCACCAGCATTTCCAAGTCCTTTTCTGCTGGACAGTTTCCAGCCACTCTGCCCGACACCTGGAATATTTATGGTGTTGTTTCAATCCAAGTTTAAGATCCATCACTTGGCCTTGTTGAACCTCATCCCACTGGCCTTGACCCATCGATCCGGCCTTTCCAGGTTAACTGTAGAGCCTCCCTATCCCCCAGCAGATCAACGCTCACACCCAACCTGGTGTCAGTTTGCAAACTTACTGAGGTAATTTCGATGATTAATAAAAAAGCTAAAGAGAACTACCCCCAGTACTGAGCCCCCAGAGGTACATGACTTAAATCTTGTTAAGAACTTGAGCACATGTGAAAAGACCATAGCAAAAATCAGATCTTTTCTGCATCTTTGACAAGGTTTGTAGGTGTTTGGGTTGCACACTGCCATACTGAGAGAGCATTTGCTCTGTCATTCTTTGCCAGCCCTCAGACACCACACTGCACATGCCTACCTCCTGAGGAATCTGGAGGGATCTGGGGATGCTGATTGACACCTGCCTAAACATGAGCCAGCAGTGTGCCCAGGTGGCCAAGAAGGCCAATAGAATTCCNTGAATTTTGTTAGGCACTTAACTGTTACAGCTCACAGAGTCAGAGGGGTTGAAGGGGCCCTCTGGCAATACAGTCCAACCCCTGTGCCACAGCAGGTTCACCTAGAGCAGGTTGCATAGGATAGCATGCAGGCAGGCTTTGAATAACCCCAGCGATGGGAGACTCTACCAGCACTCTGGGCAGCCTATTCCAGTACTATGGCAATCTCAGCATAAAGTTCTTCCTCATGTTTAGATGGAACTTTCTACTTCAAGTTTGTGCCCATTATTTCTTGTCCTGTTGCTTGGCAGAACCGAAAAAAGACTGGTCCCATCCTCCTGATGCCCACCCTTTAAGTATTGATCAGTATTGATGAGATCCCCTGTCTGCCTTCTATTCTCCAGGCTAAACAGCCCCAAGTCCCTCAGCTTTTCTTCATAAGATATGTTTCAGTCCCCTAATCATCTTTGTAGCCCTCTGCTGTACCATCTCCAGCAGCTCCCTGCCCTTCTCAAAATGGGGAGCCCAGAAATGGACTCAGGGTTCTAAAGGAGGCCTCATGCGGGCCAAGTAGAGGGAGAGAAGAACCTCACTGGACCTGCTTGCCGCACTCTTGTTGAGGCAGGATACCATCGGCCTCTTGGCTCAAGCAGATTAACTTGCAAGCTGAGATTATGCAGGCCCTAGCTTGTGACATAAAGCTCATTCAGGAATATGAGATAGCAAGGTTTACAGTACTGGCACAGAACGTTGTACAAACACAAACAAATCCACTCCTTCAGTCTCCTTACCAGTGACCACAGCCCATTTCCCATACCGCTTGACAAGATCAACCTTGCCACCCAGCCTGGGAATGACATGCAGCCTGAGCATGCCATAGGTGTTGAACGCAAGAGAGACACACTTCCTGACTGTGTACCAAGCTCCAACTATAGCCAGAGCCTCGATGTAAAAATTGCAGGAGCGACTGATCTCTCTGTACAAGAGGTGGAAATGATCCACCGCAGCCATGGTGATCCCAAGCCTGGAAAAAAAGAGACACAGGCAATCACAATCACTTCTTGGACCTTGTAATTTTTTCAGATTGGACGGATAACCTCTGATATTCTGCATGTTACAGTCTGAGCACCACTCTGAAGAAGAATATCCACAAGTCAGCCAGCTAAAGTTTAGGTATCACCCACCATCATCCTCACTAGTTTAGCTACTCTATAGCCCTTGTTTGAGGGTTACTAATCAGTTAAACTGTAATGACACTAACTGATGATGCTGCAAATAAAACAAAGTCCAAGCAGACAGGGGGAAGCTCAACATGCAAAACCTAATTTTTGAAGATGAGGATTCACTGACAAAAGAGGCAAAGATTCTTAACAGGAGAAAGCTGAGCACACAAGAAACATCACACTCTTCCAAGCACTGAAAGCTACATGAGGAAAAATGCCAGCCCAGAGACAGAATCATAGAAGCATAGAATCATAGAATTGTTTCAGCTGGAAAAGACCTCTTAAGATCACTGAGTTCCAACCATCAACAGGTGGCTCAGTCTGGTCCATGTGACTTTATTCCCACTTCCCTTCACTATGTCCTGCAGCTTCTGTGTAGAAAGATGAGAAGCCAGGCACAGAGGTGTGAGCAGCACAATATACTGTGGCCTAGGGAATGACAGAATTGCTATGATTGGAACAGCCCTCTAAGATCAAGTCCAACCATCAACCAACAGCACCATGGCCATTAAGCCATGTCCTGAAAGTTCTATGTCCACGTTTCCTGAACACCTTCAGGGATGGTTAACTCCACCACCTCCCAGGACAAACTGTTCCAATGCTTGGGACCCTAGCACCATCACAAAGCCCCTTCCCAGCAAATGCAGCGCGTCTGCCATGTCCTTACGGCGCCAAAACCCTCGAAGCACGGGGCAGCGCTGTGCACTAATGTCACATTGCACACCGGCTCTCAGTAGAAGGCTTGCTGTGCCTCACATGGCTTTCACTAGTGATTTTTTCTTTTAAACAAGCACAAGACCCAAACACGGACCTGTCACCGGCGGCTTACGGCCGCTTGCTTCAGAACCCAAACCTCTCGCCGACCGAGGTCAAACACTCTCCCGGCAGTAGGCCTTGCCTCTCCGGGGAAAGTTAACGCCCTCGCCGACCAGCCAAAGTGGCCACCGGGCTCCGCTCTCCGACTCGCCCAGACCCTGCCCTGCCGGATCCAGCCAGGCCCTCCCTGGCACGGGCCAGGGTGTAACGGAGGCAAACCAGCCCCGCAGCTGCAGCGGGATCACAACGCGGGAAGCCTCCCCCTCATCGCCCGGAAGGGTCTTACCCGCCGGCCGCTCCTCACCAGCCACCTCAGGGCCCGTTACGGCTCGCGCTGCCTTACCCACGGCCGCGGGGCCGGGGCCGGGGCCGTTGCCGATGCACTCCCCCCACGCACCGCCGCTTCCCGCGCGGGGCCGCCGGGAGCGGCCGCGGGGCCTTGTGGGGCTGTGCGCGGCGTTACCATGGCGACGGCAGCGGCGGTTGGGACAGGGGCTGGGGCTCGGTCTCGGGGCCGCTTCCCGGCTTGTCCGTCCTGCCGGTTCTCGGCTCCTGCTGCCTGGGAGATACCGTGGCGAGACCCGGAGCGGCCGGCGATCCGGTGGGCTGGGGCCCGGGCCCGAACGTTGGGTCCAGCCTGGCTGTTGGGACGGGTAAAGGAAGCTGGAAGTTTAACGGGAGATGTAGCAGTGCGCTCCGGGAGTCGAGGCTTGTCTGGAGAGCTCCCGGGTACAGCAGCGAAAAGTGCAGCGGGGAGACTTGACGGCTTCTGCAGTCCTTGTCTGGAGGCTCACCAGGCTTGCGGTGGGGCAGGCAATAGCAGGCTGCGGCTCCAAGGAGCACTAAGGTTGCTTGACAGCTTTGAGGGGGGAAAAGTGACCGGCTGTGATTTTGGGAGGCTTCTCTGCCGCGATCCTCACTGTTCTAAGGCACGATTTAAAATAAACTCTCCCAGCCTTTTGCTATCTTTCCAGTGATTAGCCCCAAGCTGACAGTTCCATGCAGGCTTCAGAATTTACTCATAGTCTTCTCGTCTGTAACAGGTTCGCCTCCTAAAGCCTTTAGACGTGTTGGCTGGAAAAGCTGGATTGTAAATCAAGCACTGACTTGACTGGTGTTTACCTAAGTCATATCTCAAAATGCAATCACAAATTGGAGACTGTGAGAAGAGCCTTGGAGGGGAAGTTACTGTGCAAGAGGTGTTGGGTGACTCTCTGGATGGCACTGGAAACAAAGCTACCTCAGCAGAAAATGAAGGCAGTTCTGGCGAAACAGGTGAGCTCCTTCAGCTAGGACTCACTTAGAGAACTTTAGTAAACATAAGGAATGACAGGGTTGATGTCTAGGCTTTATCTGGGAAAAGTATGAATTTGTTCTTTCTCCCAGCAAAGTCCCTAAAATTCTTAACCGTAATTGAGGCTTACTCAGCTGTGCCTTTTCTTTATCATTCTTGCTGTTTCTTTACTTTTCTCCTTGCTGGAGGGATACTTTTTCCTGTGTTGCAATCCTACAGCTAGCCTGACCTCTAAATGTTTTAATTACAGTCACATATAAATGACCTGGTCCAACCGACTTGTTTGCACTGTCTCTTTTTAAGTGTACCAACGGCAAGATGCAGAGCAAGAATCTGAAGAGAAGAGCACCGAAAATGCAGTTAATCAAAAGCAGTCTAAAGACAACGTGGATGAGTACAGTACCACCTTCCAAAGTGTGCAAAAGGGTACCTTTGTAGGAGAACTAGACTAGCAAACAGTGCTTCGAATGGCTTAGATCCACCATCTCTTTACATGGAAAATTAGCAGTCTTGTTAAACTCAAATTACTGTTACTTATATTATATAGTAGATGTCTAAGATCATAAGAACATTGGTGCCAGTACTTGATTGTCACTGTACATTACAATAATCTTTAGACTAATGGGTACTACCTGACTTGTAAAAAAAAAAAAAACCAAAACAAAAAAAACCCAGATTTCAATTTTATTTTGCTGCTACTAATTTTACTACTTTGCCTTCTAAAAAAACTTAAGTTTCCTATCATTAAAAATGTCAGCAAAACTCTTGCTTAGAACTGCTCTTGAAATTCATATTCAAGTGCTCTTCAGTATGTCCCTGAAGTAATTAGCAATATGACACTCTTTTCTCAGCCATGCTGTTAAACTGCAACTTCTTTTCTTACTTAAAGATGTTAAAACTCAAGAGAAAACTGTCAGCTGCACATCCAGAGCAGATCAACACAGTGAGCAAAAATCAGATGGTGATGGCAAATCACTAACTAGCTTACTCAGCCAAAGGACAGAAGAAAAGAGTGGCCGTGTAAGGTAATAAATTGTTTGTGGATGGCTTTAATCTTGGCATCACTGAAGTCATTGGAGTTTTGCTATTCTACATATAAACCTTAATTTAGGAAAACAAATTTGAAGATGAATCTGAGAGTAAATACTATTTCCTTCAAACAGGTAGAAATGGAAAGCCATTCTGAAAAAAGAAAAGAAAAAAAAATGCTTTTTATTTGGGGGTAGAGTCTGAAAGCTTAAAAAAGGTCTGCTTTTTATTTGGAGTAGAGTCTGAAAGTTGTAGCTTTCTCTCTTGCAAAAAGAGCTATTAATTGTGTTGCATGGAAATCTGTGCACTGAAAATTTTTATTCTTTTCTTCATGTTATGGTTTCAGAATGACAAAAAAGGTTCTGAGAGACATCTGTAAACAGCAGAAATTATACTGGACCCCCAGCTTAAATGACACACTTTACTTACATTACAAAGGTAGGATGTGAACATGACTGTTTAGATTCCCCATTCTAAAGAGCAGAGAATCTAGTTTATGGCTCACCGAAGTATCTAATAGCTAATTTAAAAGAATTAGATACTGTATTAGATTAGAAACCTTAATTAGTTTTATATATCAATGAAATAGTGTAGCAAAATGAGTCAGGATGAAGGTAGGAGAGTGAACTGGTTAGAGTCATCATTGTAAAGTCGCCTTTGTAAAGTCAAAGTATTAACAGGAATCAAAGGACACTTCCCCCACTCAATGAGTACACTCTGAGAAATGTATTAAAAATGGTCTGGGTTGCATTCAGAGTAAAATAGATGTGTTATTTCCTAATTGTTTGCATAAAGAATCTTTTCCACTGTAGGGACCTTCTTTACTGCCAAATGAAAATGGTCAGGAAGAAAACGAACAGCAAACACTTGCTGCATGGTCTCAAATACTACTGAATGTAAAAGAAATTGCTAGAATGAATGTGGATTATCTTCTTGTCATCTCTGTGCTTGATACAGTTGGGTGGTTCAAGTTTGCATAAGGGTTGTTTTCCTCCCTTCTACATTTGGCTTCAGTTTTGCTGTTTTCACTTGAGAATCTAAAGGGCTGTGTGAAATATAGACCAAGTTTTCACAAGCTGTTTCAGCAGTGCTGATTTTAATGACATTTGCTCTTCCAAAGAGGTTTTTTTTTTCCCCTTTTGGAACACCTTTCCCTGCAGGATTTGACCGCCTGGAGAACCTTGAGGAGTACACTGGCTTGAAGAGCTTGTGGCTGCAGTGCAACGGCCTAACCAAAATCGAGAATTTGGAGGCACTGACCGAGTTGCGTTGCCTCTACTTGCAACTCAACTTAATTAACAAGATTGAAAACCTGGAACCCTTACAGAAACTGGTTTCCCTCAACATCAGTAACAACTGCATTAAGACCATTGAGAACCTCTGTAAGAACCGTTGGTGCAATGGGTTTTAACCTGCAAGCAACCCACATTCCCAAGCTGTGGCTAAGCTGAGCGATGATTAGTGGCACTGGTTTCGAGGGGTTTTATTCTTGTTACAATTTGGTACAATGTCCTGTAAGAAAGTTCACAAGGCTTCTGTTTAAGAGCAAAGCCTATGTGTTGTGCAATTTAAATAGATGAGAAAACAGAAGAAGACATAGCAGTTATTGTCGTGTGACAGTTAACTGAACATGAGCCAGCAGTGTGCTCAGGTGGCCAAGAAGGCCAATGGCATCCTGGCCTGTATCAGGAATAGTGTGGCCAGCAGGACCAGGGAAGTCCTTCTGTTCCTGTACTCAGCACTGGTTAGGCCACATGCTGAGTACTGTGTCCAGTTCTGGGCCCCTCAATTTAAGAAAGATGTTGAGGTGCTTGAACATGTCCAGAGAAGGGCACCAAGGCTGGTGAGGGGACTGGAGCACAGCCCCTCGAGGAGAAGCTGGGGGATCTGGGGTTGTTCAGCCTGCTGTGGTAGGGGGGTTGGATTCGATCTATGGAGGTCTCTTCCAACCCTTAACATCCTGTGATCCATCCCAGAGCCTGGGGCAAGACCCTCAACCAGCTAAAATACCACACAGAGGGGCTCAGCCCCACTATAAAAACCCAGCCAGCACCCATGGATGATCTTGGAGTGACCATCAGCCCTCTTCCTACCTAACCAGGGGGCCACCAAGACCCCCAGCCTTTGTCCTCCCCCATTCACCTGGTGTGCACCATGGGGGCTCACCAGCAATGACAGGAAGACGATCCCTCTGACCAGTTGAGCACAGCTTGGGGCTTCTGCCTTTCCTGGGGCTAATTAAATAGGGGAGTGGGTGGTTAGGGGAAAGTGGTCACAGCACCCAGGTGCTCTGGGGTCTGGGGGAAAAAAGGGGGGAAATGAGATGGAAAATGGGCAGATATGGTGTTCCCTGGGGAGGAGGAGACTCAAGGAAGACCTTATTGCTCTCTACAACTACCCGAAGGGAGGTTGTAGCCAGCTGGGGTTGGTCTCTTCTCCCAGGTAATCAGTGACAGAACAAGAGGACACAGTCTTGAACTGTGCCAGGGCAGATTTAGCTGGATGTTAGGAAGAAGCCTTCACAGAAAGAGTGATTGGCATTGGAATAGTCTGCCTGGGGACGTGGTGGAGTCTCCATCCCTGGAGGTGTTTAACAGGAGACTGGATGAGGCACTTAGTGCCATGGTTTAGTTAATTAGAAGGTGTTGGGTGATAGGTTGGACTCGATCTCAAAGGTCTTTTCCAACCTGGTTAATTCTGTGATTCTGTGAATAGCTAAGAGAGTGAAGTAATTTTCTTCACTTCTTAATACCATCTCAGTACTTTCTGTGTTGCAGACAGGCTGACAATCCAGTTTTCACCGTTTGCTCTACAGTTAAGGTGTGCTTTGGCAGTCACAGACATGATTACCAAACCCTTTATGACTGTTAGGATTTGTTCCATCTTCAGCAGAAAATACATTATCATTACTGGGAGTAATGTAAAGCACAAGTTCTGGCTTTTGTGTAACTGCCTAGTTGGAAACACTAGTTCAAAACAACCCCTACCCTAGAACCAGACAACTGTTGGGTGAAGAAAACAGCTTTGGAGGCCAAGCCAAAAAGCTCACATAGCAGAACAACAAACTTAGAATAAAATCTCCTAATTCAATATAAATAATGATTCTGACAGGAAAGTTTTGATAGAAAAGCCTTGTGAAGCAAGTGACTCTTACCTCTCCTTTCACTGAGCTGCTCTTGTCCAACAGCTTGTCTGAAAGGCCTGGAGACACTGCAGATCGCTCACAACAAATTGCAAACGGTGGAAGACATACAACACTTGCAAGAATGCCCAAGTATTTCTGTTCTTGATCTGTCCCACAACTATCTCAGTGACCCCAGTATCATAACCATCCTGGAGACCATGCCTAATTTGGTAAGCTGGATGTAGCTGAGGGTTTGTATCATCTACATGGGTGAATCCCATTAAATGGTTTTATCAGATAGTCCAGTGCACAACAGGCCCTGGGCCAAAGCAAACGATTCTTTGGTTTTTGGAGATTACCTGTAACACCTAAGAAATTTTATTCATTTCTTGGGGTAGAAATGATAAAGAAAGTGCATATCCAGCTGGGATTTTTTTTTTCTTCTTCTCAACTGTTTTTTCTAGCGTGTGCTGGATTTGATGGGAAACCAAGTGATAAAGAAAATCACTAATTATAGGAAAACACTTACTGTCCGGCTAAAGCTGCTAACATTCCTGGATGACAGGCCAGTTTTCCCAAAGGATAGGTAAGAAACAGAGCCAGAAAGCTCAAATGCTAATGACCACTCACCTGGGTTTTTGTCACTATGGTCATGGAAGGGAGGGAAAACAGACTGGTATAATTTCTTGAGGATAGGTGACTTTGAGTACAAGTACTATGGAGTTCTATGTCTTAACATACTTAGAAAAAAGAGAATTCTTGAACAGAACTGATTTATACCAGGTTTGCAGAGCAGAGGCAAATCCTCATTTCAAGAGAAACTAAGGAGGTGTCTGGGAAAGCAGAGCCAGAGCCAGCATTGCTGGCAGATCTCTGGTGGTTTAATCACCAGCATTTGAGATATCTTTGTTTCTTCTGNCAGACCAGGATGCTGTTGGCTTTCACGGCCATGTGAGCACACTGCTGGCTCATGTTCAGCTCTCCATCAGCACTCCCAGATCCTTTTCCACCCATTCCACCCACACCCCACCCCAAACCTGTAGCGTTGCTTGAGGCCGTTGTGACCAAAGCGCAGGAGCCAGCTCTTGGTCTCATTAAACCTCATCCCATTGGCCTCAGTCTAATCTGTCCAGATCTCTCCACAGTGCAGATCCTACCCTCAAGCAGATCAACACNGTTTTTTCTAGCGTGTGCTGGATTTGATGGGAAACCAAGTGATAAAGAAAATCACTAATTATAGGAAAACACTTACTGTCCGGCTAAAGCTGCTAACATTCCTGGATGACAGGCCAGTTTTCCCAAAGGATAGGTAAGAAACAGAGCCAGAAAGCTCAAATGCTAATGACCACTCACCTGGGTTTTTGTCACTATGGTCATGGAAGGGAGGGAAAACAGACTGGTATAATTTCTTGAGGATAGGTGACTTTGAGTACAAGTACTATGGAGTTCTATGTCTTAACATACTTAGAAAAAAGAGAATTCTTGAACAGAACTGATTTATACCAGGTTTGCAGAGCAGAGGCAAATCCTCATTTCAAGAGAAACTAAGGAGGTGTCTGGGAAAGCAGAGCCAGAGCCAGCATTGCTGGCAGATCTCTGGTGGTTTAATCACCAGCATTTGAGATATCTTTGTTTCTTCTGTTGCAATTCCAGATAGAAGATGAGATGTACATGCATCCCTCTTGCATAAGGGATTTCAACTGCTGTGTGCTTGTTACCCTTGCAAGCTCTTTTCAGGTTTTTCAAGTTCAAGATGGGCTTTTCTAGCTGTATTACAGTGAGGTCTTGTGTTTTCATTAGAGCCTGTGCAGAAGCCTGGGCTGTTGGAGGGCTCGAAGCTGAGAAAGCGGAAAGGGAAAAATGGGAAACCAGAGACAGAAAAAAAATCCAAGACAGCTGCAATGCTTTAGAAGCCATTAGGCAAAAAGCAGAGGAAAAGAAAAACCAAAAGTGTATGGAAGAAAGAGATGCAAGCACAAAAGGTGGAAATGGATCTGCAACAGACATCCTAGAAGGTTTGTTGTAGAGAGCAATGAGGTCTCCCCTTAGCCTTCTCTTTTCCAGACTAAGCAACCCCAGCTCCCTCAGCCATTCCCTATATGACACCCTTCAAACCCCTCACCAGCTTTGTTGCTCTTCTCTGGACACAGTCCAGGACCTTAATGTCTTTGCTATACTGTGGCACCCAGAACCAAGCCCAGTACTCAAACTGTAGCCTCACCAGGGCTGAGTACTGGCACACAATCACTTTCCTGCTACTGGGCATGTTTTTGATACAGACCTGGATGCTGTTGGCTTTCACGGCCATGTGAGCACACTGCTGGCTCATGTTCAGCTCTCCATCAGCACTCCCAGATCCTTTTCCACCCATTCCACCCACACCCCACCCCAAACCTGTAGCGCTGCTTGAGGCTGTTGTGACCAAAGCGCAGGAGCCAGCTCTTGGTCTCATTAAACCTCATCCCATTGGCCTCAGTCTAATCTGTCCAGATCTCTCCACAGTGCAGATCCTACCCTCAAGCAGATCAACACTTCTGCTCAGTTTAGTGTCATCTGCTAACTTGGTGAGAGTGCCTCAATCCCCTCATCCAAAACATTGATAAAGATATTAAACAGAACTGGCCCAAATACCCAGCCCTGGGGGACACTACTTGTGACTGGATTTAATTCTGTTTACCATGACTCTTTGGGCAAGGCCATCAGCCAGTTTCTAATCCAGCAAAGAGGACATCTAATATATTTTGGAGCTTCACAGGCTCTGAAATCAAACACAGTTGACCAACAAGTAAAACTTCTCCTGCAGTTAAGTAGAGGGTAATATGTAGTCACTAATGAGTCTTCTTAAAGTTAGCCATGGATATCAGAGCATTTTTTACTAGAATGTCCTCTCTAGATGAGTCTTTTGCTGGGGAACTTTATTTGCTGCTCAAAGTTGGGGCTTTTGATGTATATTTTAGGCCAAGTTATTAAGAGCATGTAGTGAAGTTTGAATATTTAGAAGGAGTAATGCTAGATTAACTCAGCAGTTTTAATGAACTACTTCTGTAGGAGCACCTGCAAATTCAGGTGACACTGATGGAAATCCCTCAGACACTTCAAATATATCAGAAGAGAAAGAAACTCCAGAGAAGACTGAGAAATTCAGAAGTTCTGATGCTCTTCATGAAGTAATAACACATCTACCAAATAAGGGAGATAACACAGACTTCCCAGCTGGAAATAGTCCTGCTAGAATTCAAGAGGATGCACAAGAATCAAACTCTTACAAACACTCAAGCTTCAGCAAGATGACAGGTAGTAATGTACACAGTGGAGAACCCAACCAAACTGAGGGATTGGAGGTGATGAGACAACAATACCTTAGCATGGCACCACCTCTGCTGGGGCTGAAACCAGCTGACTCACAGATAAGAACATTAGATTTCCACAGTGGGTAGTTGAAAATCAAGTAACATTGGATAAAGTATTCTTTAAATGAAACAAACAAACAAAACCTCTGAGGGCTCAACCTGCAGCTTGTGCCATATAAAGGTGGAATTCCTTTTCTCATGGAGGGGAACCTCCCACGTGAACTGTGTGGTCTGTGTGCCCACAGAAACTGGATGTCCCTCCAGAGGTGGTTTTGTGCCTTCATGCATGGAGGAAGGCTTTTGTAGGTTAGTGGAAGACATTATTGCAGCATGCAAATATTAATTTATCTAATACAAGGGAGACAATATGATGGAAAGGCAAAGTGCTGGATTCAGCTATGAATTCTGCAGTGATTGTCAGGTCCCCATCAACCTGCTTTTGCAGTGCTTGCTGTTGCAGTGCAGAAAGTTCTTTATTCAGTTAGTTCTCTGCTGCTGACTATGGTTTGTTCTCCAGATGTCTCAAGAGAGAAGGCAGCTGCTGAGCTGGAGGAATATGCTGAAACTGAACAGATCCAACCAGAGACACCAGGGAAACTTTATCTTGATGTATGTATTGGATTCAGGTTTTGAGAAGTTCAGATTTGGATATTGTCTATTCCCAAATGAAATCTTGCAAATTCTGGTTAATTACACTATATGGGAAAGGGGAAAGGGAAGGATGGAGAGGAGAGAGAAAAAAGTGAGTAATGAATCCAGAGACAAAAAGGAAGGAGAGAGACAAAGGGCAGAGGGAAAGAGAGAAAGGAGAGAGAGAGAGAGAATGGATGGAGAAAGAGAAAGGAGTAAGAGAGAGAGGATGGAGAGAAAAGGAGAAAGTGAGAGAAAAGGAGAGAGAGAAAGAGAGAAAGGAAGAAGGAGAAAGGAGAAAGGAAGAAGCTGTAGGGGTTCTCATTCTTTTCAGTGTATCACATGTAAAGAATTTACCACCACTTCCAAAATGTATTCTATCCTTTGGCCATAGATCACTTGATCTTCTTCTGATTTCTCTGGAGAAGTTAGTGAAAGCTCTCATTTAATCAACCAAAGTCACAACCAAAAAAATCTAGAGGATATATGTGCCCTTATGAGCAAAGCTCAAATGAAACAGAGAATTGAAAATGTCAACTACTGCAGAACAAGCATAAGGACAAAATAGCCTCCTACTCACTGGAGATGTTAGCTGGCAGTATTAGCTATATAGCCAAGAAAAGCAGACTCAGGTTCAGGTAGATAATAAGCAACTGTTACTTGTAATATGATCTTTTATCTAAGACTTCTGTCTGATGATACAAGCATTTAAACATATTTAGACACCTCTAAGCATGAGGACATGGATAGCACTAACAAACACAGTCTCACTTCAAAGGAGAGTCCTTCAGTGTGCCCTGATCATGACACTGCTCGAGGAGACCTTATAGGAGCCTTCCAGTATCTGAAGGGGGCCTACAGGAAGGCTGGGGAGGGACTATTGACAAGGTCTTGCAATGACAGGACTAGGGGCAATGGGTTTGAACTGGCAGAGGGAAGATTTAGACTGGATCTCAGGAGGAAGTTCTGTACAGTGAGGGTGGTGAGGCACTGGCACAGGTTGCCCAGGGAGGTTGTGGCTGCTCCCTCCCTGGAGGTGTTCAAGGCCAGGTTGGACGAGGCCTTGAGTGACCTGTGCTAGTGGGAGGTGTCCCTGCCTATGGCAGGGGGTTGGAACTAGATGATCCTTGAGGTCTCCTTCCAACCTTACCATTCTATGATTCTATGATTAAACTAACTTGTGTCAGGTTATGACATAACCAGCAGCAACAAACTTCTGAGCTTACCATTTCCCAAAGCAATTAATGCACTCCTTGATCCCTTACACTCTCAACTGAATTCTGACTCTTGCATCTTTTCCCTGGGAAATAAAAAAAATAAATCCATCCTGTTACTGAAGGGCTCAACTCTTCAGCAGAAGGCTTCATTCTGATCTGGCTGCTTATAATCATGGGGTTAACAAGGGTAGCAGAGAGAACTGGCAGCAATTCCAAGTGTATACAATGTTATTTTTATCAGCAGATCTTGTAGGGACTGAAATAAAAGTTTTAAATAAATCAATAGCAATACTGCAGGTAGCCACAGTGTGAAGATCACACAGATCCAGTGCTTGCATTTCCTTGGTGCTCTGTTGCACCACAGCAAGCTCCTTTGCACAAAATCAAGGAGTATAAAAGGAACTCTTCAGCATACATGCAGAGGGCTCCTTTTGACAGACAAAGTGTGACTGCTCCAGCTCTGCTGCAGAAAAAAAACCAAGCCCAGGTCTCACACCAATGCACATTGCAGGGTCTTCATTCTTCAGCTGACATTTAGTAATGGAAAGAGCTTTTCCCAACAACCTCTGGTACTTACATTATTGCAGTTTTCCAAAAGAGTCTCTGCACTGACATAGTGAGGAATGGCTGCGAAGATGCCAGTGGTGAGAAGCTCTGGAGCAGCAGTAGTGTCTGTTGGTGTCCTACAGTCAGTAGCTGGTTTGTGTTGTGATACAAGGGAGGGGAAAGGAGTGGAGGAGGATTTGTTATGTGGTGGTTATGACACCCCTCTGTCAAGCAGAAACAAGCTTGTGTTGCTGCACATGCCATGGTGGTGACTGAGCGTTGTTTTGTGTACCAGCAGTTGAAATTAAGCATAGCAGACAATAATTGGAGAATCATAGAATAGTGGGAGTTGGAAGTGACCTCTAGGGATTGTTGAGTCCAATCCTTCTGCCAAAGCAGGGTCACCTAGGGCAGAACACACAGGAACACATCCAGATGGGTTTTGAAAGTCTCCAGAGAAGGAGACTCCACAACCTCTCTGAGCAGCCTGCTCCAGGGCTCCAGCACCCTCACAGTAAAGAATTTTCTCCTCATGTTGAGGTGAAACTTCTGTGTTCCAGCTTATACCCATTGTTCCTTGTCCTATCTCTGGGCACCACCCAAAAGAACTTGGCACCTTCATCTTGACACCCCTCAGATACTTACAGACATTAATAAGCTCCTCTCTTAGCTTTCTCCAGGCTCAACAGCTGCAGTTCTCTCAGTCTTTCTTCATAGGAGAGATGTTCACGTCCCCAGATCACCTTATAGCTCTCCATTGGACTCTCTCCCGCGGATCCCTGTCTCTCTTGAACTGGAGAGCCCAAAACTGAACACAGTATTCCAGGTGTGGTCTCACTAGGACAGAGCAGAGTGGAGGAGAACCTCCCTAGACCTACTGGACACACTTTTCTTGATCCACTCTTTTTTTTTTTTTGCCTTCCCATGTGCTATTGCTGGAAAGAGATGAGTTTTCCTTTTCCCACATGTGCTTAAGAGAGAAAACTGTCATCTTGGGGAGGATGACAGATTGGTATTGCTGGCTATGGCCTCTGACCCTGAAACATTGCTTTGAAGAATCATAGAATGGTAAGGTTGGAAGGAGACCTCAAGGATCATCTAGTTCCAACCCCCTGCCATAGAAGAGTCCCAATGAGCTACAGATTTGGGTTTTATTGATTACAGTAGCTTTTCCCACTGCTTAATGATTTTGTGATTCCTCTCCAGGAACTGCCTGATTTGGAAGATATAGATAAAAATGAATTGCCCCCAGAAGAAGAAATCTTTGTTCAAGAGGTAAGATTCTTGTTCATTCCAGTGAGGAAACCTCCCTAGACACATTTACAGATGTTTTGCAACATGGGGGATCATCTGAGCTGTGACCTGCTGATTTGAAATGCTGAGCATGCATTTATAAACTACAACAGATGTTTCAGCAGTTCTTCTCCTGCCACTCAGAACAAATCCAATTAACAAAAAGATTTCCATTATTGTGCTGCAAAAACAGGAGAATGAAAACCTAAGATCAAGTGATGCAACAGTCAAATAAGATGAATTCCTTAGTAGCATGTGGTGTTTTAAAGATTACTCTTAAAATATACTTCACCATGCTGCAAAGGGCTGCTTGGTGCAGAATAAAATCAGACTTTTCCACTGAAAACACAGAAAGAGTGAAACCCTCCTGCTCTGCTGCAGGCTGGATGGATGCAAGGCAGTCCAAGCCCACATTAGAGCTAGCCTGAAACTGATCTGCTAGGCAAAAAAAAACAAAGAAAAGGAAAAAATAAAACAACTGAGGTGAAAAGCTGAGCTTTGGTTCTCCTGTTGATGCTGACTCATCCTTGCCTTGCCAATGCAGTACATGTTTTTGCAAGCCCCTCCAAGATAAAGCAAACTTCTCCAGTCAGTGTCAGGCGTGGAACTGATTAACTGTTGCAAAATGCTTGGGTCAACAAAGCCTACAATTAAAAGAAGAGAAGAGAAAGAAGGAGTATTGTGTTGGCAGCTGTCATGCTCCAAAAAGATGTTCTTCACTGAAGTCAAATGAAGACTTCACCAAGTTAGATGAAGACATTAGTTGGGTCCTTCTGTTTGGAGATAATAGACCTGCTGCAGCAGCTCTTCTTTTTATGAGCTGTTAGTCATTTATGGCCAGTCCACCACTTATGCCTGAGAAATAGTTAAGCTAAGATCCATCCACAAAGCAGCAGAGCTATGGGTGAAGCACATCTTGCATGGGTTTGAGGAGAACAGCACAAAGCTGCCCACTCTTGTGTGGATCCAAGAGATATTTTCTCAGCTGCTGGATTTTACATCCAGACTAATAAATACATTTTCTACCTTTACAGCAGGAACATCACCCAAAGATTGAAATAATTTCTGAAATGACCAGTGACAGCCATTCTGCATTAGGAGAAATCAACAAAAGCCTGTGTGAGAACTCAATAGAAGAAGCTCCAACAGCAATTTTTTCAAGTGTGTGGAAGATACACAAAGAGCAGGACAGGGAGAACTTAAGACCCCTTGTTGAAAGCTTGCTTACAGAGCCTGCTGCTTCAGAAAGGTACCTGGAGGAAAGCAAAGAAAAACAAGCAACTCCCTCAAAGCCTTTGATACAGGAGGTTATCACTGAGCCTGAGGATCATCTGCTCTTGTCACCAGTCTGCAAAGAGCCAGATGACACAAGCCTGTGGGAAGAGGAGGGTAAGACTAGAGTGGCATAATTAATGACAGAGAAGAAAGGTGGGTGGCACATACACACCAAGAGTAATGATTTTTTCATCTCCTGTTGAATGAATTTTCAATCCACTCTTAGTTAAGAATCACCTCCTCCTTTTACTGATCTGTGAACACCAATAAATTAGGAATTTAAATGTTACTTGCTTGCTGACTTTTATTGAAATAGCTTTTTTAAATGGGGCTCTACATTTCTTTTCTCAGCATGAAAGTCCACCACTGAGTTTCCCTTTGTGCTTTGAACAGGGCATGGCAGTGATGAAGAAGTGCAGTGCCTGGCTGGGGGGGAAAGATGTCCTCACAAAGCACAGGCTGACAAGGACAGTGAGAGTGGATTAGATTAATCACTTTGAAAAAACAGACCAGATATGGAGCCCAGTGTCTGGTTGGCTTCTTGTGGTCATTCCCAAAATGCAGAGCTCAGCAGTGGGATAGTTAGGAGTGATGTAACACTTGCTGTGATTAAAACCCCCACTGCCTTCAACTGCAGGGCTGAGTGTTCCAGTCCAGGCAGATCCTGCTGTGGCCTCCAGCACCTGCTGTTCAGGGCAGGATTTTCAGCTGTGTCAGAGCCTACAATCAGCCTACAGGCAAGCACTTTGTGTTCCCACTGCCAGAGCTGCTGGAGATTCCTTGGCTCCATATCTGCTCTTGTGATGAGGATTATGGCATGCATGTATATTTTGTGGAGATACCAGGTGATACCAAAAAGTCTCATCACACCCCAACGTTTAACAGACAGGGTGACTGTCAAAACAAAGCACAGTGCATGAGCATCAACAAAATAACAACAGGGTGAAGCATCTTGTTGAAGATTCTTGGGGCACAACAGAATAACAACAGGGTGAAGCATCTTGTTGAAGATTCCTGGGGCAGTTGGTGACCATACAAGAACACTGTCCCACCATTTACATTCTCTGTCTGTCCTGACTCTCCAGCACCCACATCTCCACATTGTGATGGACATTGTTCTTTGTCCATTTTCCTGGGCTTCAGGCCTTTGTGTTGTAGCAGTTTCTTCACCAAGGTAAGATTCATTCCAATGGGGTGAGCAGCAAATCACTACTTGGTGTGCAGTCATACTGCAGCAACTGAGAAGATGTAGCAGGGGCTGAGTAGCTGAAATCACATAAAGTTACAAACACAAATGTTTGAGTGATTATTTACAGACATAAAAATCACCAAGAGCTTTCATACAAACACAGCCTTCTCCAACATACACCAGTACAGTTTCAGGTTGTATTTCAAAAAGACAAACATTTTGTTTGGTGACAAGATGAATGGCTCATGCTTTGATAGTGTTGCTTTCACAAGTAAACCCTTCTTGCTCTTGAGCAATGCATGCATCAGCAGCCTGCCATTCATTTCCATCCTGCTGGGCCCATACTCTTGGATAAAGCTCCATGGTAATTCAACCCCAGCACAATGATTTGGTGTATGGTCTGTGTTGAAGCATTGCATATTGTAGAATTGTTTAGGTTGGAAAAGACCTCCAAGGTCACTGAGTCCAACTAATGGCCCATGGCCATTAAACCATGTCCCCAAGTGCCCTGTCCACATTTTTTAACACCTCCAGGGACAGTGACTCCTGGGCAGCCTGTTCCAAAGCCTGACCAGTCTTGCAGCAAAGAAGTTTTTCCTAATATCCAACCCAAACCTCCCCTGGTGCAGCTTAAGGCTATTACCTCTTGTCCTGTTGTTATTTACTTGAGATTATAACGAGCAATGTTTACACAAAGGTCAAAAACTGACAGATTGTTGGCCAGGGTAGCAGATAGCTGTGTGTATGGAACTTACCAGCTCCACAGTAACACCCAGTTCCTGTCCCTGCAGTGATCTCACAGGGCCTGGCAGTGGTGTCCTCACTCCACTCTGCAGGCCATGTTGCCCAGGGATCCACAATGAAATGGATTCATCACACACCAGTCACATTCCACCCTGTAAGCTCCTTCCATAGTACTACTCCCATTAATGTGTGAGCAATGTCCTACCTTTAATACAAGCTTAATTGCCAAGTCACCTCCACTCTTACTCCACAAGGCCCTCCAGGGAAGCTGGCAGCACTCACTACACTAGTGAGGGCACTGCTGTTTTAAGGTTAAACTCCTCTCTCTCCTTGCATCCTTGTAGAAATTACTTGATTGTTTCTATCTTAGGGTCTCAAAAGATCATCCAGTCCAACCCCCCTGCCACAGCAGGATCACCTAGAGCAGGTCACACAAGAATGCATCCAGGTGGGTTTTGAAAGTCTCTAAAGAAGGAGACTCCACAGCCTCTCTGGGCAGCCTGCTCTAGGGTTCTGGCACCCTCACAGTCAGAAAGTTTTTCCTTCTGTTCCTGTGGCACCTCCTCTGCTCCAGCTTGCACCCACTGCCCCTTGCCCTGTCATTGGCTATGGCTGAGCAGAGCCTGGCTCCATCCTCCTGACACTGCCCTGAACATCTTTATCAACAGGAATGAGGGCAGCCCCCAGGCTCCTCCACTCCAAGTTGAAGAGATCCAAGGTCCCTCAACCTGTCCTCAAGCAGGGAGATGTTCTGCTCCCTCCAGCACCTTTGTGGCTCTGTGTTGGACACTTTCAAGCAGCTCCCTGTTCTTTACACACATAGTTTCAGTGCACAATGTACCATTTGACCCAAATGAAGATTCTGCTTGTCACCACAGGTAGCTGAACTTGTGCCATCCCAGCATATGCCATACCAGATGGACCTCAGTGACACACAGAGATTGCTTCTTACCACCACATAGTACACGTGAGATTAATGGACATTGTGCTTGCTCATGCAGAACCAGATGCAGAAATAGCATCAGATCATGGAGAATCAAGGTTTCATAGACTCACAGAATCATTTTGGTTGGAAAAGTCACAGTATCACAGTATAAGCAAGGTTGGAAGAGACCNATTGCAGTGCTTTACCTTCTAGGGCAATCTGTGATACGACATACACTTAGATCTGCCTCTTTCATCATGGCTGTGTCTCAGGATCTGGTTTTTGAATAGAACAGGAGACTAACAAACCTGTCAGTGGTGGCGGAAAGGCAGCTGTGGTTGTGAAAAGCCATCTGGACAAATTCTTCTCCTATTAGCTTCTCTGTTTCATCACAGCAGTAGTCTTGTGCCAAAGTGAAGCAGAGGGTAGCAGCAATGGTAACAGAAGACAGCCTGGCCTCAGTCAGGCTCTGTCTTCATCCTTTCCCTTTTTTTCCCCCCCCACACTTCTCCCCTTTCTTAGGTAGAGAATAACAGTCAAGAGAGTGGAGACTGCTGGAGAGCAGTGCTTCCTCTGTGATACAGGGGAAACAGACAGCTCCTTTTACTTATCTATTTATTTAATTTATTCTTTTGGTTTATTATTATTTTTTGGTAGGAGTTGGAAGGGACCTCTAGAGATCATCAAGTCCCTTGGCTGCTGAGGCAGTAAGAGGTTTTCTCCTTCCCCTAGCAGAGAATTAGCTGCTCTAGCCAGTCAGAAAAGTGATTGTGCACTCTTTAAGCTCATCAGAAAAGAGTTGGCCTTGTCTTAAAAGGCTAACACTGGTTTTATGATACAATGAACAATCACCAGGAATCAGTGAGGCTTTTAAGGGACTTCATTAAGCTAAACCCAAGTTTAGGTGGAGGTCTTTTTTCATACTTCTGTAAACCTCTGATCGTATGCAATAAATATAATTGAACAGGTTTTGGAGGTGTGGACATCTAAAGGAAAAAAAAAATATTATTCTAGGCTTATTGAAATGACAGATTTCCAATTGGATGGGCTTAGGAGCCATCTGGTGGTAAGAAAACTGGTCCTAACCACACCATAGAACAGCTGTCGAAGTGCTCAGAGAAGACAACACAAATGCTTTCAACCTCACCCATTTTCCACCTTCCATCAGGAAAAGCCTGCTGTGAAACACTTGGCCTGCAGGACAGAGCAGGAGGATGAGGAAGGGCCCGTGGAAGATGGGCTTGTCTGAAAGCAGCTTCATAGGAACCTTCTCAGAAAGCTGCAAATGCTGCCAGCAACATTTGTGAGCTTGGTCTTCAAAAACACCTGCTTGCCTTCTGTGACAGAAAGCTGGAGAGGGACTGCTTTGGGTTGTGCCTTTTGTGTGCTGTGTTTCAGTGCCTGTCCCTCTATCCCTTGACTACAGCAGGAAAAATGAGCAGGAGGGACCATCTTATCATGTCACACTTAGAATCATAGAATGGTAAGGTTGGAAGGGACCTCAAGGATCATCTAGTTCCAACCCCCTGCCACAGGCAGGGACACCTCCCACTAGCACAGCTCACTCAAGGCCTCCTCCAACCTGGCCTTGAACACCTCCAGAGGGGAGCATCCACAACCTCCCTGGGCAACCTGTGCCAATGCCTCACCACCCTCACTGGAAAGAACTTCCTCCTGACATCCAGTCTAAATCTCCCCTCTGCCAGTTNNNNCATCTGCACACTTGCTGAGGGTGCTCTGATTCCTCTGTCCATGTCACTTCAAAGGTAAAGAATGTTTATTAACAAAAGCTTTTCAAAAAGTAATTCCAAGAGTGAAGTTTGAGTTCTATTCTTATTGAAAGCTAGAGAAAAAGGATAAAAATTGCAAGCAATTAAAAAAAATAGAGAATCTCTGATGCTGATTTTACCTGATATACCCATCAAAGAATGGGCTGGGCTAGAAGGGACCTCCAAAGGTCATCCAGTCCATCCCCCCACACAGTCAGCAGGGGCATCTTCAACTAGGTCAGGTTGCCCAGAGCCCTGTCCAGCCTCACCTTGAATATTTCCAGGAATGTGGCCTCAACCACCTCCCTGGGCAACCTGTTCCAGTGTTCCACCAGGCTCACAGTGCAGAACTTGTTCCTAACATCCAATCTAAATCTGCTCTTCTCTAGTTTGAAGCCAATGTCCCTTATCCTATCACTGCAGGCCTTTGCAAACAGTCTCTCTCCATCCTTCTTGTAGTCCTTCAGGTATTGGCAGGCTGCCCTTAGGGCTCCCCAGAGCCTACTCTTTTCCAGGTGGAACACCCCCAGCTCCCTCAGCCTGTCCTCATAGCAGAGCTGCTCCAACCCCCTGATCATTTTCACAGCATTCCTCTGGACCTTCTCCATCAAGTCCATGTCCTTCCTGTGTTGAGGGCTCCAGACCTGGACACAGGTGAGGTCTCACCAGAGCAATGCTGGGCTCCTGAGCAGCATTTCAGTCTGAAGACTTCAGCAGCTCTGAGCTGTATATGCCTTGCCACATTCCACATTCTAGATCCCTCCAGCTGTTCTTGGTTTTGTTATTGTTGTGTGTGTTTATCACACAGGTGATCAAACCCCATCAGCAGCCTTTCATCATCTCACAGGTGAGTCTCCTGAACTCCTAGAAGCTGTTTTTGCTTAGTGGTGAGGAGCTGGGAAGGCGGAGGGTAAGAAGAAGAGTAGGCAAAAGTAGTGAAACATCAGAGCAGGACTAAATGAGAAAAAGGCAACATGTTTAATTAGTGTTTTCTGTAAAACTTTACAAATGTACAGCATAGTGCAAAAACAGCCTCAAAACATCACCTTCAAGGAAGATTAACAGTGTAAAAAGCCAAGGATCACAAACTCTCTTCTTCGCAGGAGCGGCTCTCCAACAGAGGTTCCTCTCTCACCACCAAGCTCCAATCTCCCATTTATAGCAGAGCAAAAAGCCTAAAGAAAAACCCAAGAACCCTCCTGAGGGGCAGTGAGTGCAGTCTGCCACCTCAGGAAATCCCAGGCCCCCTTGTTGGTTGAGTTGCACCTTTGTCTACCTACAAGTAGCTCTCTTGGTTCATTTGCCAACCCCAACTAGACAATCCAGCGAGACACTGAAGCCTGTGTTTAACATCAAGAGTGTGACAGGCTTCACGAAGAGACAGCAAAGCTTGAAGTCAACCACTTGCTTCCATACCTGACTGGATCAATACACTTGGTGTTAACATGAAGGCAATCTAGCCTGTGAAGGTTCAGAGAAGGATGGAAATCTTGAGCAGGGATGACAGACACTGTCAGGCCACGTGAGGCACCAGACAGTTTTCAGTCTCCTCTGAAGAAAGAAGTAAACAGAGTGCAACTCAAGGCTGGAAACGACAAAATACGTCAGCAAAAGTGCTGACCTAGGTGAACTTCCTAGGCACAAACCCACCACAAAGGCAAAACCTTGCCCATGACACACTCAAGCACATCATCTAAATACCAGGCCAGTGGGGGCTGCCAGAAGTTTCCCTTAGTCCTGAAGACAAAAAACAGTGGCTGCAATTCATTCAGAAGCTCTCACACTCTCGGTCCTGCAAAGACTGCACCACCAGGGTGGTGACAGAGCTCCCAGTGCACAGCAGCAAGCTGGGGGAGGGGAATAAAAGTGAATTTTTCTGAATGACCACATAAATGGATGGAGCAAGGGCTGGGACAGGAAGGTCCATCTAAAGCATGCTCCTCCTCCTAAGGAGAATTTGAGCCTGCATTCAGCTGATTGACTGCATTTTGTGATGGATGCTGCTTGCCCGTTCAAGGTGCTCAGAAATACGGTTTAGAACTGAGAATCAGCATGGCAATGAAAGTGGGCAGAGGATACTGGCACTGCTTACACCTCCCTGTCTAAGCCCTTAGGAGGCCTGAGTTAGCTGAATTTCCTGGGTCTGCCTTACTGCCTTTGGGTAGCTTTCCTAAAGAAAAGCAGCTCCCATAGAGGATACTGAGATAAATAATACGTTCTCTTTGGAACTACAGCATAAAAAAACAAAGCTCTGCTTTGTTGAGAAACTCACTTGTCAGAAACCACGTGGAAGAGGAAGATCAATGCAACCTTTGGAGGTTGGTCTTAGGTGCACAAAGGACAGAAGAAAAGTGGTGGGATGTGGTGGACTAACCCTTCTGCCTCCCTCCTACACTAAGCAGCTGAGAGTCCTAAAAAGAGGATCCAATCAATTGAAGTGGTTTATCAGAATCAATACACCAACAGGCACATCTTCAGGGGAAAGAGAATAGGTCAAGGCCAAGGGAGAAAAAAAAAAAAGAAAAATCATTGAACTGGGCATGGAATACTTATCCAGCACCAGAGTGGGTTCCCTCAGCCCTTTTAGCATGTGGAAAATTGGGTGTGCAGAAGAGTCTATCTCTTTTTTTTTTTTTTTTTTTAAGGTATGTAGTTCTCTGCCTATGTTAGAAAAAACAAAATTTGGGCAAAAAAAAAATCCCAAATAACAAACCCCCCAACTCAGCTTGTGATATTTCTGAGTTTGTAGTGGTCTCCCTAGGAGCCAGAGACACATTCTTGCAGCGGTCACTCAGAAATGGTCTTCTGCACACCCAAAGAGATCTTAGTTTTTCTAGGAGCTAGCTAGGAGGCTAAGGGAGAGATGCAAGTACATCCCATCAAAACCAGAAAGTGGATAAAATAATCTTCTGGGAGCATTGGCCTGGGATATGGAACTATTTTCCCATTTATAAGAAGAGCATCCAGAAGAGTCAGGCACCTTAGAGCTCATCTGTGCTGCCCCAATAAAATCCAACAGTTTGTTCTTGCAGACACTAGTCAGAATTTTGTGAAGCCCCTGATGTACTTTCAAGCTACTCCTCAATTACATTTTCTAAGATGTGAAATTTCTAAAAATATTTTCAAGAAAAAACAAACCAGGTGCAGTGTTTTAAAACTTCCAGGTGCAGAGATGGTAAAAGAATCTCAGTCTCAAGCTGCACCAGGGGAAGTTTAGGCTGGAGGTGAGGAGAAAGTTCTTCACTGAGAGAGTCATTCCCCACTGGAATGGGCTGCCCAGGGAGGTGGTGGAGTCACAGTCCCTGGAGGCGTTCAAGGTGGGTTTGGATGTGGCACTTGGTGCCATGGTCTAGTCTTGAGGTCTGTGGTAATGGGTTGGACTTGATGATCTTTGAGGTCTCTTCCAACCTTGATGATTCTGTGATACTGTAATCACAGAATGGTTTGGGTTGGAAGGGACACTTAAAGGTCATCTAATCCAATCCAATCCCCTGCAGCCAACAGGGCCATTTTCAACTAGATCAGGTTGCTTAGAGCCCCAGACAACCTGACCTTGAATGATTTCAGGCATGGGGTATAAAGCAACTATAAAGCAATAGCTACTGACCATTTCCATCTGCTGCAGAAGAAAGGGCACAAAAAGAAGCTGTCTTGTGGGTTTCTGAGTCACTTGTGTTTCTTTACATTCAAACCTGTGGATGCTTGGATGGGTGGGAGGGAGATGATGTTTCCTGGGAGGTAAATCACTGGTTGGTGTCGGTTGAAGAGCTCAGGTTTAATGGGATGTCCCCCTGGACACCCACGGAGGGCAGGTAGGAAGCCATGTTGTCAGATGGAGCATAAAGGGATGAACTTTCAGGCAAGCTGAGGAGGTCGTTCCCAAAGATTGACTGGCGGTCAAGGAGGAACTGCTGGGTGCTCTCCAGAATGACATCTTTCCCTAGAGATGCAAGCAGGCAACAGAAAACTCAGGTTCTGGAAGGCAAGTTAGCAACCTTGTGGATGTAGAATTGAAATGTGGCAAATCATCACTGCAACAGGAAGTGGCAGGCAAAAAATGCTCGGAAACATAGAATCATAGAATGGTTTAGGTTGGAAGGGGCCTCAAAGCTCATCCAGTTCCAACCCATCCACCATACACAAGGACACCTCCCACTAGAACAGGTCACTCAAAGCCTCACCTAACCTAGCTTTGAACACCTCCAGGGAGGGAGCATCCACAACCTCCCTGGGCAACTCATTCCAGTGTTTCACCACCCTCACTGTAAAGCACTGCTTCCTTGGAGGAAGGATCAATGGGAATCTCTGCAGGCTGCCAAGCTGGGTTCTGCCTGAGTGCTCAGATGCCTCATAAGAAGTGAAAGAGGGCTGGAGAAGCAGGTAAGAGCTGTTTCTCATCTCCTACACTGAAAAATTGCCACAGAATCATAGATTTTTTGAGGCTAGAATAGACCTCCAAGGTCACCAAGTCCAGCCTATGACCTAACACCACCACACTGACCAGACCATAGCACTCAGCGCCATATCCAAGCTTTCCTTAAACACCTCCAGAGATGCCAACTCCATCACCTCCCTGGGCAGTCCATTCCAATATCTAATTACCCTTTCCGTGAGGAAGGGCTTCCTAACATCCAACCTCAACCTTCCCTGGCACAGCTTCAGGCCATGCCCTCTCATCTTGTCACAAGTCACCTGGGAGAAGACCCTGACCCCTACCTGACTCCAACTTGCCTGTTATTGCAGCATCATACTACTGCACAGGTCAAAAAGCCTTGGTAAGCAGAGGATGCTCCTCTTGTGCTTGTTCAGCTCCAGCCTGCTTAAGAGGTCTCCCCAGCACCTCTAGGCTTTTAACACCTTTGATGCTCATGCATGATGCTGAGCTTCAGGTGGAGACTGGAACAACACAATACATCAGGTGGGCTCAGGTGGCTACAGCACCAAACTAAGGCTCACAAAAGCTTCTCTTCCGGGTCTATCCCTGCTAAATACACATGGAAACAATATTATATCATGATTCCAAGACCAGGAAAACACTTCTAGATTCAAGTCTAAGGTCAATGTCATGCTTTATTAGAGCAGCTGCATGGGAAAAAATCAGCTGGATGCAGAATTGTTAGGGTTGGACAGGACCTCAAGGATCACCCAGTTCCAACCCCCATGCCATGGGCAGGAACACCTTCCACTAGATCAGGTCGCTCAGAGCCACATCCACTCTGGCCTTAAAAACTTCCAGGGATGATTTTCCTTCAAGTTCTTATAAAAAGTCTGGAGTAGATGAGACCTGCTAGCTGCTACTTAGTGACCTCTTCCTCCTCTGCAGAACCCAGAGCAAACACAGGACCTCTATTGCTCCTATCACCCTTACACATGTAGATCACCATGTTGCTGTTGAGTGGTGAGGAACAGGCAAAGAAAACAGTGGAGACTCTGGTAGATATATACAAAGGCCTGCAGTGATAGGACGAGAGGCAACAGCTTCAAAATAGAGCAGGGCAGATTTAGACTGGATGTTAGGAACAAGTTCTGCACCATGAAGGTAGTGAACCACTCAACAGGTTGCCCAGGTAGTCCCTGGAGATATTCAAGGTGAGGCTGGACAGGGCTCTGTGCAACCTGATTTAGTTGAGGATGTCCCTGCTGACTGCAGAGGGGGTTGGACTGGACGACCTTTGGAGGTCCCTTCCAACCCAGACCTTTCTGTGATTCTGTGACATGATGTGGACCCAAGCAGAAACAAGGTAGCCTGATCAAGAGTCAAAACTTCATTTGTCCTCCACGCTTTCCCTGCTGCTCCATACCAGCTGTCTGTGGAAACACTGCTGACTGACAGCCACAAAAGCAAAATAGGAGACGTGGTTTGTTCCCTCGAAGTGGCAAATGAGCAGTGCTGGAGGCTGTATCCAGCTGCTGATGCATTTGACACCTCACTAAGATCCCCCTTCCCAAGGCTGCAAGGGCTGCTGGTGCTCCTACCTGGGCAGGCGCCGTTAAAGGGTGGGTTGAAGACTTTGGAGGGCAGCTCAGCTGCAGTCTTCTCCAGGTCCGCTGTGAGCCGCTGCATCTTGGTGCAAAAATATAAACTACAATGTACAATTATACAAAGACAGGGGAGCTTGTTAGAGCTAGGCCATTCCTGAGAATCGGTGCTTCAGCAGCGCTGCCCAGCGCCCACCAGTAAGGCAGCATCTCCTCCCTGCCCTGCCCCTCCTCCCTGCCTCGCCTGCACTCTGTTCAACCGGCCAAAAGAGTGTGCTCAAGGGCAGACAGAGCGCCACAGAGCTGTGTGGATGAAAAAAAAAACAAACCCTTTTCTAGTCCAACCATTCTCTAACAAGTCTGGTGCTGAACCATGCCCCTCAGCACCACATCTCTGTGGCTTTTGAACAGCGTCAGGGATGGGGACTCGATCGTCTCCCCGAGGAGCCTGTTCTGGTGTTTGATAATCCTTTCGGTGGAAAAGTTTCTCCCGATATCCAGCCTAATCTTTCCCTAGTGCCTGAAGGCAAGGACTAAGGGAGACAGGCATGGAGCTGCTGCAGGTATTAACTTCCAGGCTTCTCTATGCTCATGACTTCCTGCAGGGCAAGCAAGCCTGAGTGTAGGCTGCACCATGGAACCAGAATGGCTTTGGTTTGGAGAAGCCTTCAAGATCGAGTCCAAACACTAAGCCTGCACCGTCAGGTCACCCAGGACACAGCTGGCTTCTGGGCTGCCACTGACCACTGCCAGGTCATGCTGCTTTTCTTCAACCAGCGCCCCCAAGTCCTTCTCTCAGCCTACCCTGAGACAAACGCTTGCTGCTCTTTATTGCAATCCCCTCTCCGGCTGTAAAGTAACAGAAGATTCTCCTGCACAAGCTCTGCTACACAGTTACATTACGGTCACCGTGTCTCAAACACACAGCTCTTACCGGGGACAGGCTGGCTTCCATTTCAGTCAAATTCCACTCACTCAAAGATAAATTGGGATTAAAGACCTGTTGGAAGAAAGATGCAGTTAGGGCTCTGAAAGGTGCAGCGGTTTGAGGTGCTTATACCCTCAGCTGCCTGCTTTGGCTGGCTGCTGGCAGAGATGCCAGGGAGCAACTGCTGCTTGTGCTCCAGCTGTTCTGCCATGGGAACTGAAGCTACAGGCAAAGGCTCTAGAACAGCAAGGAGCTGAGAAGTGGGCACTGGGGCTGACCCTCACACCTTATTGCCTGCCAACGGAAGGACAATGAGGCCACAGCCACAGTATAAGCCATGGTGCCACTTCACAGGCAAGTCAAAGCCCCCCGTTGCTGCTCTTGGGTCCTAGGATCCTTCCAGCTTTGTTTTAGAAGCATCACAAAGCAGTAGCAGAAGGTGGCTTACTGCTGAGTCAGTGCCTTGGTGACAACTTCTAGAGAAGCTTGAGTAAGCTGTGGAAAGGAGCCACTAACCTACAGGGCAGTTTTATGACTCACTCTCATGACGTTCAGTGGTGCAAAGAGAGAGAAAAGTGTCTCAGTACCAGGAAAAGCACCTCCTAATGAGAAATAAGAAGCAGAAACCAATGGAGGCAGTGACAGGCAGGGCCTTAGAAAAGCTTTCTGTGAAGTCAGAATCACTTAGAAGCAGTGGGGAAATGGCTTTAAGAGAAAAAGATCAATCTGTTAAGTGATTTTTTGCTCCTGTTTCTCCAGGCAAGCTCACCCTGTGCCTGAAACACCTCCTTAAGGGAGCATATCTTTGAGATACAGATTCTTTCCTTACGTGCAGAGTTACTTGATGGCTGACAAAACCCTTTCCTGTATTAATCATATGTACAAGGGGCAAATATGAAGAAAATCTTCATATTTTTGCATGTACCTTACAGTGACCTGAGAACTGCAGAGAGATTAGTATCTCATCAGAGAGGACAGAGGACTCTGTCAGAAGACTCTGACAGCAACTACACTTCCCTGAATGTAAGGAAAATGCCTAAGAACAGGCTAGGAGTATCCAAGGTGTAGAATATGTAGAAACTAAGTTAAGCCAACCCAAAGCAATCACTGCCCTAGCTAGAGAGGTGTATTAAACCTTTTCTATGTGAACATCTTTGGTCTCATTGAGGGGTTCTAGAATCTCATGAGGTTCAATAAGGTGAAGTGCAAGATCCTGCACCTGAATTGGGGCAATCATTGGTATCAATCCAGGCTGGGGGCTGCTGAGATTGAGAGCAGCTTTGCAGAAAAGACTTGGGATGCTGGTGGGTGAGAAACTGAACGTGAGCCAGCAATGGGCACTTGCAGCCCAGGCCAATGGCATCTTGGGCGGCATCCAAAGCAGCGTGGCCAGCAGATGGAGGGTGGGGGTCCTGCCTCTCTGCTCTGCTGAGACCTCACCTGGAGTGCTGTGTCCAGCTATGGGGGGCTCAACACAAGGAGGACATGGGCCTGCTGGAGCAGGTCCAGAGGAGGGCCACAAAGATGATCAGAGGGTTGGAGAACCTCTCCTGTGAAAACAGGCTGAGAGAGTTGGGGCTGTTCAGCCTGGAGAAGAAAAGGCTCCAGGGAGACCTTAGAGCTGCATTTCAGTATCTGAAGGGGACCTATAGGAAGGCTGGGGAGGGACTGTTTAAGAGGTCTTGCAGCAACAGGGTGAGAGGCAATGGTGTGAAACTGGAGCAGGACAGATTTAGGTTGGACAATAGGAGGAAGTTCTTTATAATGAGATACTGGAGCAGGTGGAGCACCCATCCCTGGAGACATTCAAGGTCAAACTTGATGGGGGCTTGAGCAACCTGATCCAGTTGGAGATGTCCCTTGCTGATGGCAAGGAGGTTGGCCAAGATAACCTTTGGATCCCTTCCAACCTGTTGCATTCTGTTATTATATTTCCAATATTACATGTTGGAAAAAGGCCTTTAAGATTGTTGAGACCAGCTGTTAATGATGATGTCAATGGGTTTAAACTGGCACAGAGGAGATTTAGACTGGATGTTAGGAGGAAGTTCTTTCCAGTGAGGGTGGTGAGGCACTGGAACAGGTTGCCCAGGGAGGCTGTGGATGCTCCCTCCCTGGAGGTGTTCAAGGGCAAGTTGGACGAGGCCTTGAGTGACCTGTGCTAGTGGGAGGTGTCCCTGCCTATGGCAGGGGGGTGGAACTAGATGATCCTTGAGGTCCCTTCCAACCTTACCATTCTATGTCCTCCACAAATGCACTGGTTTGTACTCCTAGAAGTTCAAACAAGTCTATTTTCAGAAGAACTGTAGAAAAGCATGATTTAAAGCCTAAGATTCTTTGGGTAGATTAAAACACAGGCATGTGCCACAGGAGAGCACACAGCATGGTCTGTCCCACTGACAGCCAGAGGACACGGCGGCAGAGCTCGCAGTCGCCCAACACTCACATCCAAGAGGCTGCTGGGCTCCAGGCTGTACTGCTGGCTCCTCAGCAGCAGCTGCAGCCCTTCCAGACTCCAGTCCGTGCCTTCCAAAGGGTCTGCAATATCTGTTCTGAGAAAAGACAAGGGGAAACGGTGTCCTCAGTGAGGCTTGCATAGAGAAAGCAGGACCAAGCAGCCGCCCAACATGGGGTTTATGTTAAAGCTCAGTCTCAAAACTAAGAATCCATGGGCAGCTTGGGTTTGTGCCACATAACTTGGTTTAATTCCAGAACTAAAGGCCATCAGAGCACATAGGAGACTGGACTGCTTGTCCAACAAGTCACTTTCCTGGGTGACACCTGGTTTGGAGGTGGGTAGTCTCTGCATAGCTGCTCAAGACTGGGAAAAAGAAAGCTTTCCTTCCAGAAAGGCAGCTGGGATGCAGGACAGGCTGTATCCTCATCCTTCTGGGTCCACGATGGCTGAACTGCTATTGACTCATGCTTTTTGAAGGAGTGACTTTTACCTGCAGGCTGCACTCCCTAAGACATTCAGCTAAAGGAGTAACTGTGAGGACCTGCTGTGGTTCATCTCCCCCAAAAGCTACAAAATTTTCTCTTATAATCCACAGTTACAAAAAAAAACAAACCAACAACATAAAAAACCCAACAAGAAAACACAAACAAACCCAATCACTCTTTTTCTTCCACTAAAATGTTTCTAGGCAGTTCAGAAGCAGAAATTTGGTTCTTTGTAAGGACCCAAATGGAAATAGAATAAAAAATGGTTTGGATTGGAAGCTACATTAAACATCATCCAGATCCAACCCTCCTGTCACGGGTAGGGACACCTTCCAGTAGAAGTCTTAAGCTGATGCCACAAGCGCAAGATGGAGCTCACCATGCTGCTCCAGGTGACTTAAAGGCAGCCTCCCTTGCCCCTCAGCTGATGGGGAAGAGGGCCATGAAAGGCAGAGCCACAGCTCTCCCTCACCCCCCTCACCTGTCCAACAATGCCCTTCTACTTCTCCTCTCGGATGGCTGTGAGGTCCCTGGTGTGGCTGCAGGGCAGCTCCCTTTGCCTTCCAGAACAGACTGAACCATGGCAACAGGGAGCACAGGGGGCTCAGAGCAAGCCCTGCAGCCTGGCAGGGGTACCTCAGGCTCCGTGGTGGCTTTCAGTCCAGGGCTGACTGGCTCTTCCTTGATCAGCATGAGGCACTTCTCCCTGTAGCAGAGGACAAGATTTAGCACCACACTCACATCTTCTCCACAAAGCCCTTATGCTGCTGAGAAGGGCAACAGCACAAGGGCTTGCTTCTGCTTCCCATCATACTGACCACAGGGTTTTTGCCCTACACAAGCAAAAGAAAGCAGCAACCTTATTTTCTTTTCACCAAGAAACAAGCTCAGCTGAAATATCTTCAGTCAACTTCCCAGCCATAGCTATCATTTGCCACGCTTGATTGTTTTGTGAGTATGGAAAACAAACTTCTAGACGTTGGTCATTCTGAGGGCTAGGCTTGAGACACATTAAAGGGTCAGTAGGCTGGGGAGGATTCCCCTGAAAAAGGCTCCACTATGGGGGTAGGAATGGGATCAGTAAGATCTTCCCATAGAGGAGATAGGCCTGGACCAGCAAGCTCTCTAGAGATCCTGGTGACACAGGCGAGGATTTGGAACAGAAGCCGCCAGGATCCCACAGTCCCAGTCAGGTGTTTTACTTGTTTGGAAGCAGAGATCTGCAGTGGGAGAGGCACTCCACATTATTCCTAGATGGACACAGGGCAGTTTTCTATGTAAAAATCTCTGGAGCACTCCCAGGAGATTTGACAGCTCCCTGGGAAGACAGACAGCTGGAGCCAGTCACAAAGGCACAGAGACCAGCAGGCACAGGGGACAGAAAGCTGTGCTGAAGAAGTATTCTCCTCCAGCACTTACAGACCAGGTTTGCTGCAAGACAGCTCATGGGGGTGTCACATGTATGGGATGGTAGGGAGGGCACTGCGTTGGAGGGACCTCTAGAGGTCCTCTAGTCCACCCACCAACTGCAGTAAGCAGCAATATCCCCAAGTAGATCAGGTTGTACAGAGCTGCACCAAGCTTGACCTGGAATATGTCCAGCAATGAGGCTTCCACCACGGCCCTGGGCAACCTGTTCCAGTGTTACAGTGATCCTTTCACATGTGATCTCATCTTATGAGTCCTAAACTCCTGTTGATTTAGCAAGTAGCACACTCCTGAACTCATGGAATTCACTCCAATCATGCAGACACAGCTGAGGTCAGAACCCCCCAGATGGCATCCAGGAATCAGCAGAAATAAGCAACTTAATTTAAAGATTATATTTTCATTCTGCTTTAAAAATGGCTTCCTGGCTTTGTTTGTTTAATCTGGAGCCCTTTCCACGCTGCAAGCTAATTTGCTGGCTACAGTTTCAAGCATGAGGCAGATTTGCAGACAATTTCTAGACCCTCACTGCCTTGCCTGAGAAACAGTTTCCATGATTCATCTCTCTGCTTACTTTCCACTGACACAGTCGCAGCTCTTCTGCTGCTAGCCCTAAAAGCACTGCATGTCTGTGGCAGGAAGAGATAAGCACCAAAATACCTCTGCACTCAGTTCTTGAGCTGCTGAGACCTTTTCAGAGAAAAGCTGTCCACCATCGGAAGCTGTTGTGATGCAACCTTTCTGTTCTCATTAGTAGAGAGATCAACACTCTGATTCTGCTTCCTCTTTCACAGAACTGGCAGAGTTGGTAGGGACTTCAAAGATCATCCAGTTCCAACCCTCCTGCCATGGGCAGGGACACCTCACACTAGGTCAGGTTGCCCAGAGCCACATCCAGCCTGGCTTTAACCTCCAGGGATGAGGCTTCCACCACCTCCCTGGGCAACCTGTGCCAGTGTTTCACCATCCGCATGCTGAAGAGCTTCTTCCTAACATCCAATCTGAATCTATGCACTTCTAGTTTTGCTCCATCCCCCCATGTCCTCTAACTAGCCATCACCCTAAAAAGTCCCTCAGCAGCTTTCCTGCAGGCCCCCTTAAGACACTGAAAGGCCTTTGTCAGAGCCAAAAGGAGACTTCCTTTCTCTCAAACCACCTTAGTGTCTCATTATTTGACAAAGCCTGAGGCAGCTCTTGTCTTGATAGTAAAATGTAAAGAGACAGGGAATACTTCTCCAAGAGGAGAGAGGAGGTGTTTGGTTACGCTGTTGTTACTCCTGAGATGAGGGCTAGGCTTGAGACACATTAAAGGGTCACATTCTGAAATTCTGACCCATGCTGCAAACTGGAAACAAATACTCCAGCCCACCACCTTTACAGGGACCTGGGAGATCTGCCCAGAAAGGCTGTGGAGTCTCCTCCTCTGGAGGCTTTCAAAACCTGCCTGGATGCATTCCTGTGCGGACCACCCTGGGTGGTCCTGCCTTGGAAGGAGGGGTTGGACTCAATGATCTCTGGAGGTCCCTTCCAACCTCTAAGGTTCTGTGAGTCTGTGAAACAGGCAGGGCCTTGGGCAGAATTACAGCCAGGACGATCTGTCTGGAAGCACTGTGTGCCCACGGCCAGCTCTCCCTGCTTTACCTGTCGCTTTCAGGAGGGGGCTGCACGTTTATGAGGTTGGCTGGCGATGCTTCAGTAACATCAGATATGATAGGACCTCCAGCAGCTGCAGGGCTGTTTAGGCAAGAGGCAGGCTCTGTCGATGGCTAAGAGGAAAGCAAACATCACATAGACTTATCCTTCTGAGGCCCAGAATGTGCCCAAGGCACTGAGATGTTAGGGTTTGCTCACTGTGCCCTTGAGCCCTCCTTGCATGGAAACCAAGAAAGCTTTTACCTATTATGCAACATTATAATTTCCTCTGGTCTGTCCTCCAACCACAGTGTAAAATAACCATTGTGACTGAAGCATCAGCTACTGAGAAGTCTTACCAGGTCTGACAGTTTTCCTAGGCTGCTTAGATTCCTCTGGAGGGAAACATCCCACCCACCCCTGCATGGGGGAATGGGTCTTTGGTGCCAGCTCAAGCATTTGAACTGCGTGGCACGTGGCCGGTGTCTGCTTTGGTGGGTTGGGATGGTGGGGATCCTTCAGTGGCTGTCTCAGTCTGGCTCTGGTCAGAAAGATCACAGTACCCACACCTAGAACATACCTGTGCCTCTCTGGCCTTGAGGTGAGCCAGGCTGGGGTCACACCACAGAGAGTCTGGTGTGTGGGACCTACCCTTCCCTCCCACCTGAACACATTAGCAACCACTGCACACAAGCATGCTGCTCAGCTTTGCAAACCTTTTCCCCTCTTCACTGCCAAACTACTGACTTTGAAATCTGTAACATTGCTTCAGTCACTCTTCCACCCTGGCCAGAGAAATGCCACAGGGACAGAGGCTGGTGCCGACCTACCGACTGTATGAAATAGGGGTCGTGGAGGGGGTCTGCAGGCAAATGCCGGCTGAACTTGGACACTTGTGGAGCTGAGATCCCATTGTCAAGCATCAAAGGGCTGTGAAGAGAAACAGGGAAGATGATCNAGCCAAGGGCTGTTCTTCTCTGGGCACTCTGCTTTCCTTATCCATAGGGTACTTTCGTGTCTTCATCACAACCCCACAGAGTCTCTGGGAAGCCTGTTCCAGTGCCTTGCCATGCTCACAGCAAAAAATTCCTTCCTAATATCTAATCTAAATCTGCCCTCTTTCAGTTACAAGCCATCACCACTTGTCCTATGTGAATTTCCCCACCCATGAACCTCAGTGACTCAGAGCAGCTGCTGTGCTCCCCTTGAGCCATCCTCTCCTTGCAATGAGCCTTCTAAGAGGCTCAGCAGAGGTGACAGGCAGAGGTAAGCGTACCCAGCTCACTTGTACGAAGTGTGGGCTCCTTCATTCACTCCTGTGTTTCCCTCACAATCCTCACAAGAGGAGCCAAGAACAAGGCTGCTGGCTTAACGCAAACCAGCTCCCATGAGTAGTCCCTCCCAGGAAGTCTGCCTCCTTTCTCTGACACACAGAGAAGCTTCTGAGTTGCTAAAGCCCACAAGGTTACAAAGGTGGGAGCTGGAGGCAGTTCCTTGCCCTCGGCCTGTGCCACAAAGGCAAACTCCTCTTAGCAGCTCCTCTGCCCTCTTTAGATCACCAGCACCACAGAGCAAGAAAGGCACAGCTGCTTTCCTGGCAGGCACTAACCTTCCAAATTCAAGCTTGTCTATTCACTTGCCTTGATGAGCTTATTGATGACTCTGAAGACACCCCTTAGATAAAATCTTTCTCCACCTTCCTCTCTGTGGGGCCTGCAGCTCACCTGCCACCAAACCTATGCCAGACGCTCCCCTGCCAGTCAGGGACGGCTGGATCAGACCATAGGTGTCTGTGGGCTGCCTGGGCCCAGCCCTGCTCCCACTGATGACAAGCGGCAAAAGTGGAACCTCTAGGACCAGCAGTGGGTCCTGCCCTTTAGCCTTTCTCTGGTCAGCCTTCCCACCTCCCATCGGGCTGTGTGTTGCCCAAATAAAGGTCAAGAGCTGACACGGTGCTTCTGTAAAGAGCACTGAATGGGGCATGTCAGCAGGTCTGACTCGGCAGTTCGGCCCATTCATCACCTGTCACCATGGTGCCCTGGTCCGGTGACCGCCCGCCTGGGCGAGCTGAGCTTGTGCTTTTAGTGAGGGGGTGGCATTATGTGCCCGTGAGCGTGTGCACACCACACAAGGGTACTTACAGCTTCCTCTTTATCCCAGCGCTGCTAGGGCCGGATTGGAGCTGGCCAAACAGAAACTGAATCAGCTGTCAGGAGAGATCAGAATCCAGTGTTCATCAGCAGAGTGATTCAGCACTCCCTGCTCTCCCAGCCCTTCTCACCTCATGCATTCCTCCCTCTCAACACCGCCCCAAAGCCGGGAGCAGCCAGGAACTGGGGGAGCCAAAGTCCACGAGGCATCAGGGCCTGAAACGGCACTAAAGCTTTCCAAGAACTTAAATGACCTACAGCCAGGTGCCTGCTTTGTCTGAAGGCTGCTAGCTGCATGTGCCCAATGCTTTCTCTTCCCAGTGCTCTGCATGCCAAACCCCATTAGACTTGGGAATCTGCCCTTGGAGTTCACATGCAAACACTCCTAGGACTGCAGTTAGACTGGGCCTCTGTTAAAGTCTTCGGAGACCTTTGCAAGAGGCTCTGTGAAGTCTGATGAAGGCTTTGCAAGCAAAAGAGGCAAGAGACTCACACTACTGGATGGGAGCCTTAGCTCTTCCAGTTGAGTTTTTCAGCCCTGTTGAAGTTCAGTGGTGATATAACAGGACGCTAGGAGGAAGCAGAATGGCTTTGGAGAGGAATCACTTAGCAACATATTCCCAGGTCAGCTTGAGCCTAATGCTCTGCTTTGACCTCCAAACAAAGAGAGCATTATTATTATTATCTGTCACAGCTGTCTCTTACTCATTGCTCAACACAAAACAGAGCTCCCCAAATGCCTCTACAATGAGCGGTGTGGCTGGTGCAGCCGCGGAGCTGGAGGAAGGTTTGATAGCCTCATGCATTTCCATCCAGTCCTATGACTCACTGATGCCATGTGAGGCTCAGAACGTGGGGAATGTGACGTGCTCAGACACGTCAGCACCACCTGGGAATCACTTGAGAGGCTTTTGCTAGTGCTGCTGCACCAGATTTTAAGGGGGGTGGCGGGGGGTGGGTGGTAGTGGTGGCTCTGCAGTGCTCCTTCAGCCTAAGATTGCCCAGCTGTACAGTGACACTGGAGATCATGTGCTGGTTGCTGGAGGTCTCAGCTGGGGGAACGGCCAACCAGTTCTGCTGCCTTGCAGCTTCACTGCTCCTCTCTTGCACCAAGGGAAGAGAAACGATTTGGGAGACCCTCAAGGCATTGGTAAAACCAGGAGACACAACAAGGCAGTGGGTGAGAGTTCTGCTTTCTTGCGCAGGACTTGGACAGAAAAGTGGTTTCTGACATCGCAGCAATGACTGACAGGAAAGGAAAACACCCTCCTGCACTGTCAAGTCAACCACTACAACACGTCCCTCGACACACCTAAGTGGCTTTTAAACCCCTCCAGGCGTTGTGACTCTACCCCTTTCCTGGGCAGCAGGTTCCAGGGCTTGACAACACTTTTGGAGAAGAAAGTCTCCCTAATATCCAACCACTTCCCATAGGACATGCAAGAGCATCACAGTTTGAAAGAGAATGACAATATATACATCATGATAGGGCATGGAGAAGATTATGGCAGAAGAAAAGCAGCCAGAGGAGGACACACACCATCAAGCATAAGCGAGCTTGGAGTTGCCATGACCACACTACCTTGTTGATCACTTTCTGTTGCTGTGAGTGGTTCTGCCGGAGAGAAACAACTTCCCTCCAGAGCACTTCATTTTGCCTGCAAGGGAAACAGAAAGTTCCCTTGAGCACAGAAAGACCCCAACAGCCCATGCTGCTGCCAGGAGGCACAGCAGGCACAAGTCCGCAAAGTCTGTCCCGCTCTGGGGCTCTTGCAGTGCTTGGCTCTTCTCAAGTGTCCCAAATGGGTCACAATTGTTTTCCTTGCTTTTTTTCTTGACCTCAAAACAGACCAAAGCATAGAGGAAAACCATATTGAGAGAAGCCAGCATTTACAGGTGGAGGGTAACAAGAGGTCACGAGTTTTTAGGTTTTGTGAAACATTTGGGCCAGACTTAGCATTTCAGCAGTTTGTGACTTTTGAGTGATTTGAATCACCAAGACTGTTTCTGCTGTAGGAGCCAAGAAAGACCGGCCTCTCCAAACTGTCCTGTCCCCCCCCACCCCAGCACACACAAAGACCAAGAAGATCCATCCTCTGGATGTATTCTGCCTGCTGGAAACCTCACACACCTCATGGTAGGCATGTTTGGGAGTGAGTGGAGCAGGCAAAGGGCTGCTGCTGTGCCTGACAGCCTTGAACCACAAAAACCGCAGTGATTTTCTTAGTGCGAGTCACTGCTTTCACCCAGCACAGACCCGTGGCCAGCTTGCAAGTGCAGAGAGCATCTTTAACTTCTGTCTGCAAATGCAGTGCACAAGGGAGTTGTTCAGAGGCTTCTCTGAGCTGCCAGCCCCAGGAAGTGGGATGGGGAGATGCAGTTTATTTACTGTGCTGCCTCCAAAGCTGGGCACCAGCCAAGCCCATGCCACAAACAGCTTTGCCAGCCAATGTGCCTCGAGAGTTTAGAGATCTACCACAACTGACAGGCCAGCAAAACCTGCCACACAGGTTTGTAAACCCTTTTGCTTCCCAGTCTTTCTAGCCTGGGTTGAGGCTAGAGCTGGGGAGATAAGTTCCAGGGGTCGAAAAGAGCACTGTAGCTGCACTAGCATGGCAGCTTGTACAGCAAGAGTCTCTGCAGTAAACTTTCTGCCCTGGCACTGACAGGACCTTTAGCAAAGCAGCATTCCTTAGTCTGACAGCTTGTCCTGGAGTTATGTCCTCCTGGTTCTTCACCAGCCAGCTTCCTTACATGCTTTCAGCCTGTCTTAGTTTATAAGAATTGAATTCTTTTCATCAGCTGAATGCCATTTTGCCTTTGGCCAGGTGGAGGCAGGAAGCAAGCAAATTGAGAGGGAGAATAACCTAAAAGCGAGGCCGAATCATCAATATTGTGATTCCCTCAAAATTAAATAAAATGCAAGCCTAGAAACTCTTTCCTTGTCCCTGCACCTGGGCTTTATGATGTGATTTCATGCGTGTGCTGAGTGTGGGCGTGATTGAAAACGGAGGTAGGATACAAATGTGTATCCACTGCAGGTGAAGAGCTGGGTGGAAGGGGGTTTCACAGCATATGGTTCTCTCTCAAGGCCCAGGATGCCAGTTTCACCTGGTGAGGTATGAATATCAGCTTTCATTAAGAAAGAAGAGTTTGGGGGCTTTTTGATCATTCAGGTACTTTCTAAACAAAGACCTCTGTAAGGATTAAAAATCTGGAGGCAAATAAAACTCTCTCCACCTCCACTGATTAACCAGGCTGCAGCCATTTGCTGATTTCCTAGTGACCATGACTCAGAAAATCCCAGTCTCAGACAGCTGCAGACCAGGCAGCCACATGCAAGAAGCATCACATCTGCTTGATTTGCTCTTAAACAACCATTTTGGCCTCATCAGAAGACAAAGTCTTCAGAGAGATGGGTCCCTGGGCTTAAACAGTGCAGCAGTTCTTGTGTCCTCATAGATTTTAGGACAGTCTTAAGCTTTGGCAGTGGACAGAGAGAGCTGGGAGGGAGCTGTGCAAGCCTCCTTCTTTCCAGCATTGCCCAGGAGCAACAACTCTGGAGAAGCAAAGGCTTGTAAGAAGCAGAAGGAGGATTCAACTCACTGCTTCATGTCCTGCACTTGACACTCCATGTTCTCCTGTTGACTTCTCAGGATCTGTACCTCGTACAGCAGCCTGCTGAGGTCCTCCTGGCGCATCTTGGTCTCCTCACTTTTCACTACTGACACCTGAGGAAGAAAAACCAGAAGCAGATTTTACCAGCACAAGAAGGGTCATGAACAGAGCCATTGCTGTGGCTCAGATGCAGGACTTCCACCAGCCAGGCTCTGATGTGCTGAAGTATTAGGACAGACAATGTGCACCAGCTCTGAACTGTCCTTGGGGTACGACTGCAAGAGCCAAAGGGATAAAACATAACAAAGAGCTCCCTCTCACCTTCCTCTTGATGTGCTCCAGGAGGTGCTCATGGCCCTGCAGGAAGCAGAGGTGCTGGAACTCAGTGTCATCTCGCTCAGGCTTCACCAGACCCCCTTGCTCAATGTTCACCACCTTCCTAAAGCCATCTGTGTGGAGAAGACGTGGGTGAAGGGCTGACAGCCTCCAGCCCATCACTTTTGAGGACATTTCTGTTGGCTCACCCTGCCCTTAGAGCTGCTCCAGTGCTCAAGGCATGGCCATGTCCCCTCCCTGCAGCTAAGCATGCTTTGGGACCATATCTACAAAGAACCCAGCACGAGGGAGAGCCCTGTGCATCCCACTGGCCCCCTCTGCCACTTGCCCATGCTGTGAAAGCCTCGCCAGCAATGCCTTGGCCATGCCAGTCTGCCTGCCAGAAGCTGAAACACCTGCCCTTCCAAAATCCCTGCTTTGATCTGCAGGCCACAGGAGTGCAGGGGAAGGTTATTCAAAGGCATAGACCAGCATCAGGTGTCACTTCTAAACAAAAGGGTCCCCTGAACTGCTGGGAATCTGCTTTGGGTACTTCTCTAACACCCTAGAAAGGTTACTAAAGCAGATCTATGGATTGGCCTAAAAATGCCAATAGAGTTGCTGTATAGCAAAGTTAAAACTTCACTGAGGAACTTTGTGAATTAGCCACTGAAAAACTTCCCAAAAGTATCAAAAAAGAACCATTTTTAGCATAGTCATAGTCTAGATGTGGCCCAAAATCTCTGTCAAGGGATGACAATGTGCAATCAGCCAGGCAAAGCTGGCAGGGAGAACAGTCCATCATTAGCTCAGCGACAAGGCTGGGAAAATGGCTAAGCTCTGGGCCTGCTGCCCTCAGAAGAGAAGCTCAAAAGCTGGCAGCTGAAGTCTCTTAGGGCACATCTGATTTAATCTAGTAGGAGCTTCATGCTGAGCTGTAAGATCCATACAAGGAAACTGCTCCCCTAGCATCACAGAGGCAGGTCCTGTTCAGCAAAATGGATAGTGCCACAGTGATGTATGTGAGAGCTCAGCTGCTGTGTCCACAGCTCTTTCCTGTCTCCTGCTCAGTGTGTGTGTCCTCCTTCCTCAGTTCTGAGGCTCCCTCGTGTCTGCAGGGTGCAGAGGCTGAGCTTACACATGTTGAGCTGCCGGACGAAGCTGGCCATGTTGTTGTGCTTGAAGTACTTGGGCAGCACCTCCTTGGCAAAGCGCCCTTGGTCGAACACATGGAAGCTGGTGCCATTCTGCAGGGGAGACAGGGACAGAGTCACTGAAGAAGTCACAGAGGCAAAGGGCTCCAGAGTGGAGGATTGTGGCAGAGGAATCTTCCTAAAGCACAAAACCACAGCAGAAGAATGAAGGCAAGAGCACAGGGAGAGGGGGAGAGAGAGAGAGAGAGATTGAGAGAGTGTCCCCTGTCCCACTCAGAGCAGGAAGTGTGAGCTCCTGCAAGGGGCAGCTCTGACTCTGCATGGGTGAGGACAAGGGTCATGGCAGCCAACACCCTCCTGTACAAGAGCAGCCTCCCAGGCAGAGTGGGCAACCAGAAGCACAACAAACAGGCTGGGCAGACAGGGGGACCCTAGAAGGAGAAGTGTGCTGCTGGACCTTGTGCTAACAAAATAGGTCTGGTTGGAGATGTGAATATTGGAGGCAGCCTTGGCTATGGTGCCCATGAGCTGGCAGAGGTCAGAACCATGCAAGGAAGTATCAGTGTAGTAATCAGGACTGCAACTCTGGGCTTCAAGGGTGCCAGCTTGGACCTCTTCAGAAACCCTCTTGGAGGAATCCCATGGGTTGGGGCTCTAGAAGGTGGAGGGGGGCGGGCAAAGAGAGCTGGTTAATGTTCAAGCACCACCTCCTCCAAGCTCAAGACCAAGCTCATTGCCATGAGTAAGGAATCAAGCAGGGGAGGCAGGAGGCCTGCATGGATGAGCAAGGAGCTTCCTGGAAAAGTCAGAAGAAGGAGGTTCACAATATGTGGATAAAGGGACTGGCCCCTTGGGAGGAGTAGAGGAACACTGCCAGGGTATATAGGGATGCTATGAGGGAAGCTAAGGCCCTCTCAGAGTTACACCTGGCAAAGGACGGAAAAAATGACAAGATGGATTTCAAGTCCATCAGCAGGAAAAGGAACACCAAGCAAAACGTGGGCCCATTGCTGAGCAAGGGGGATGACCTGGTGACAGAGGAAGCAGAGAAGGTGGAGTTACTGAATGCCTTCTTTGTTCCAGTCTTCACTGCTAAGGATGGCCTTCAGTCCCTGCAGGCAAAAGAGAAAGCCTGGGGAAGAAAGACTCTCCATTAGTCAAGGAGGACTGGGCTAGAGACCACTTAGACAAGCTGGATACCCACAAACCCATGGGCATTGATGGGATGCACCCACGAGTGCTGAAGGAGCTGGCCAAGGTTAATGCTAAGCCACTCTCCATCATTTTTGAAGGGACATGGAGAACAAGATAGGTGCCTGAAGGATGGAGGAAAGCCAATGCCACTCCAGTCTTTAAAAAGGGCAAGGAGGACCCAGGAAACTCCAGGCTGGCCAGTCAGCCTCAGTCCAGTCCAGTCAGTCCTGGACAGGTGATGGAACAGCTCATTCTGGAGGTCATCTCTAAGCACATGGTGCAAAAGAGGATTATCAGGAACAGTCAGTATGGATTCCTGAAGGGGAAATCATGCTTGCCCAGTCTATGCCCTCTCTGGTGGTGTGACCAGCTGGTTAGAGGAGGGGAGAGCAGTGGATGTTGTCTACTTTGAGGGAGACAAAGGCCTTTGCCACTGCCTCCCTTAATGCCCTCACAGGTAAGCTTAGGAAGTGTGGGTTAGATGAGTGGACGGTGAGGTAGGTTGGGATCTGGTTGAATAACAGAGCACAGAGGGTTGTGACCAACAGTGCAGGGTCTGGCTGGAGCCCTGTGGCTGAGGCTCTTTAGCCTGGAGAAGAGCAGACAGAGAGGGGATCATATTAATGCTGGTCATTGGTGGAGGTCATGAGGATGGGGCTGGACACTTTTCAGTGGTGGGCAGTGAAAGGACAATGGGTAAAGGGTACAAACTAGAACACAGGAGGTTTCACTTCAACTTAAAGAAGAAGCTTCTCTAATTTGAGGGTGATGAAGCACTGTAACAGGCTGCCCAGAGAGGTGATGGAGTCTCCTCTTCCAGAGACCTTCAAAACCTTCCTGAATTCATTCCTGTGTGACCTGACCTAGGCAAACCTGGTTAGCAGGGGAGTTGGACTTGATGATCTCTGGAGGTCCCTTCTCACCCACCTGCCATTCTGTGAAAGGTTAAGATGAGCATCCTCGACCATGAGAGGTGCCCAGGCAGAGGTCCTTGAGTCCTACAGCGAGAGATGTGCCCTCCTGTCACTCTAAAGCTGATCCTTCAGTGATGGATGTGCTACACTCAGTCCTCTGTGACAGCAGCTTTGATCCTTTACTAAGTTTTGCCACTGCTTTCTTCAGAGCCCTGAATGTGAGAGAGAAGCTGCAGACTCTCACACATAAATAGCATGATTGTCCACCCTTGCGTGGACCTCACAGAAAGGCCCTGGTGTCTGAGGAGATCCTGGAAAGTGGAAATTGCCATTATAACCCCTTGATGTGCTCATGTCAGTCTAGCTCCGACCCATCTGCTCCAGAGCTCAGCAGTCCTGGAGGGAGTGCTGCATAGAGACACGGCACAAGAAACACAGCAAGACAAGAAAGCAAATCAGCCCTGCAGACACCACAACCTCCACACACCTCCTCTTGCCTACTTCTGAGAGAATACAGCCACAAGGGCAAGCGCAAGATGCCAACGGTCACACTTCACAGCCCCTGTGAGCAGCACACCTGCTGAGCAGGGACAACATCTGTCCTGAGCTTGTGTGGCCAGCAGCTGAGACTGCAAAACTGGAGCAGACTGCCCAGACAAGTGGTGGAGCCCTCTGCTCTGGAAACTTTCAAGTCCTGTCTGGATGCATTCCTGTGTGAGCTGCTCTGGGTGATCCTCATTTGGCAAGGGCATTGGACTTGACAGAACACTGCAACAGGTTGCCCAGGGAGGTGATTGAGGCCCCATTCCTGGAGACATTCAAGGTGAGGCTTGGCAGGACTCTGGGCAACCTAATCCAGTTGAGGATACCCCTGCCAGCTGCAGAGAGAGTTGGACTAGATGACCTTCAGAGATCCCTTCCAACCCAAACCACTGATCCTGTGATCTCCAGAGGTCCTTTCCAATCCCTACCATTCTAAGGCAAGCTGCCTGGGGTCACTGGCAGAGACAGAAACACTGCAGGCTGCATGCTTACCCTGCCTGCCCTTCCACCAGCTGATGGCTAAGCTGGTCCAGAGGACTTGACAAATATGAGGCACTGCAGCTGCTTTGAAACTTCCTGCAAGCAGCAGTCCATAGGACCTCTGTACAGGACAGAAAAATGAGCAACTCCTTTCCATCTGTAACCAACATTTTCTAAATCTCTGCCCTCAACGGATCAGTGTCTCCAGGACCACCTCAAATCCCATCTCTGCTCTGAGAATTTCGAAGAACAAAGAGCCATGATTTCAGACATGGAGGTTGAGGCACGTGTGGCATTTTGGTAGACTTGCTGGGAACAGTTATCTTCTAGGGGCTCACACTGGCTCTGCTTCCAGAGGAAGAGCTGCAAAGCTCCTGTATCTGAAATGGGCTGCAAGAAAGCTGGGGAGTGACTTTTTACAAGGGCTTGTAGCGATAGAATGAGGGGGGACAGAACTGAAGCTTGAGGGCAAATTTAGACTGGAAATTAGGAAGAAAATCTTTACAGTAAGAGTGGTGAGACACTGGAACAGGTTGCCTAGGGAGGTAGCAGCTGCCCCCTCCCTGCAAGTGTTCAAGGCCAGGTTGGATGAAGCCTTGAGCAGCCAGGGCTAGTGAAAGGTGTCCCTGCCCATGGCAGGGGGGGTCGGGACTAGGTGGTCTTTAAGATCCCTTCCAACACAAACCATTCTATGAACCTATGAAAGGGCTACCTGGGGAACCACCCAACTGTGCAGCCTAAGCTCTTTGTAGCTTTATCGTGGGACAGGCAAGATGCAGAGATCCATGTCAGGACAAAGATGTTAGCACACATTAAGGACTTACCTTAAGGATTAAGGACTGAGTTCCAAGGACCAGCTAGCTAAAGACAGCAGGGTCTGCAAGCTGTTGCAGGGAGGCACCTGGGACCAGCGACGCCAGCCACCCAGCTGCCGTGCCCAGCCACCCTGTTGCCGTGCCCAGCCACCCAGCTGCCGTGCCCAGCCACCCAGCTGCCGTGCCCAGCCACCCAGCTGCCGTGCCCAGCCACCCAGTTGCTGTGCCCAGCCACCCAGCTGCCGTGCCCAGCCAGCCTGCTGCCGTGCCCAGCCACCCTGGTGCCGTGCCCAGCCACCCTGCTGCCGTGCCCAGCGTTATTACGGCAGCCAAGCAGTGTGACAGCCGGGAGGGCTGAACCGTGACAAAGGAGGACAACACCTGGCATGAGCACGCAGGAGCCTCCCAGGGCTGTGTGGGTTCCACTGTGCACCCATCTCAGGGGCCACAGCTGCATGGGTGCTCTCAGGGCTGCCTGGAAGTTTCTAAACCAGGGAGTGTAACTGGGACCACGAGAAATTTCAGCGACTAAAGTGGTGCCAGTGTGGACCTGTAGCCTGCCCACAGTCACCCGAGACCAGCTGGCTGCCAAACCCTGCTGCACTCCCCATTGCCATCTCCCAGTGTGCTCCCTCTGTGCTCAGGCTCATTTGCCAGCGCTCACAGTTGAACCTGCATGTCCATGACAGATGACTCTGGGCCAGCTGCTCTTCTTGCTCCTTGTCACTGCTGCAAAGGCTGAATGTGAGTGCTGGCCTTAGACCATCACCAGGTCTTTTCTCTTGTTCTCTGCCTCATGAAGCAGCACAGCAAAGCCTGGTCAGGTGCTTTAAGAGATTCACTAACAACCCATATGCTGAAATCATCCTCACAGACTGAGTTTGCAGACATGCCAGGAGGGACCAGGGCTCCCCAGCGCTGCAGAGGCTGCTCTAGGGACAGGTTTATCCTGCATCCCCTGTGCTTCTTCCCACTCACTTTCTGCAGCCCAGCTGTGTGCCTTCAGGCTGATGTAAAACAACAAACACAAGGGGTTTGTGGACCTGACCATCTCCTCCCTTGAGAGGACAGTCCTTTGAGCCCAGGGCTGCCACGTTCCCAGAAGCTGTGGCACCTGAAAGGGTTCCTACAGAGACAAGAGGTGTCTGGGTTCCCATGTGTTCCCTGGTGACCAGTGCCTGTGCCAGCTTGTTCCTACACAGTGCCTGTGCCTTGCTTGTCATCACAGGAGCACAAGCTGAGAGACACTTCTCTGCCCAAAGCAAAGTCACTCTGTAGCATGCCAGTCTTGGCAGATGCTTCTCTCAGCTGGTTTTGACAGACCCTCTGTGCCTTTCTCAGGTGAGCTACTCCAGGAATTTCCTAAGGAGTTCTTCTTAACTGCATCTTCTATTTCAAAATGTCACTGAAATATGCCTTGTCCAGCATGCCACAGGCAGACAGCAGAAGTGTCCTCTCCTCTTTACAACAGCCTTTAGTGTACATAGAAACCACTACCAAGTTTCCTATCCCTCTCTTCTCCTTCATGCTAAGAAACATCCTGATAGGACAACACCGACGGCTAGAAAATGAGGAAGATGGGAAACGTGGGAACACTCTACATGGGAAATTTAGACATCTAAAAGCCTTACCAAAACCTCCCTAGAATGTAGCTGTAGCCCATATTAGGCTGCAGGAAAGCAGAGCACAGTGGTGGTCATGGTGGGCAGTCAAAAATGACAATCTTGTAATTGGAACTGAGAGGGAACCATTTATACATGTTACAAAATCCTTCCTAGTCTGGAATTCCTTGTTCCAAATACACAATATCCAACTCTGGTGATGCTCAGGTATGGCCATGTGATACTGACAGCAGAAAGCAGCCATTGCCTTGGACGGCTCAAATCTCATCTCTAGTTTGCAGGGAAAACTCTGCTGGACACAACCCCATGACAAAAAGGCTGCTTTAGACTTTTTTTCCCCCCCTCCCCTTTAAATCTGTTTTTGTTGTGGATTTTTGAGTTTGCTCAAGACAAACCAAATTCTTTGCAGCAAATCTTAGGCCAAGAGCACCACGTGGTATCAAATTGCTGTGTGAGGGGGACAGGTGATTTTTATTCTCTGATTGTACTTAGCATAGAATCACAGAACGGTTTGGGTTGGAAGAGATATTTAAAGGTCATATAGCTCCAAATCTCCAGCAGTGAGCAGGGACATCTGCAACTAGAGCAGGTTGCTCAGAGCCACAACCAACCTGACCTGGAATGGTGCCAGGGATGGGGCATCTCCCACCTCTCTGGGCAACCTGGGCCAGGCTCTTACCACCCTCAGTGTCAAACATTTCTTTCTTCTCTCCAGTCTGAATCTCCCTCTTTCAGTTCAAACCATCACTCGTTCTGTCACAACAGACTCTGATAAAAAAAGTCTGTCCTCTGCTTTCTTATTGGCTCCTCTAAGTACTGAAAGGCCACCAGAAGGTCTCCTTGGAGCCTTCTCCTCCCCAGACCGAACAACCCCAACTCTCTCAGCCTGAGCTGAGGAGCCAAAGCAAAGCAATCTCTCCCTGTGAAGCTGTGCAGGCAGCACACACAGCAGCATCACTGCCCCCTCATTGAGACATCAAGTAAAGCTCTTCCAAACTGTTAAGTGAGGGTGCCAGGGAGCTGCAGACTGAAGCAAGATAAACCCCTCGCCCCCTCCTCAAGAGGATGGAGATCTAGGAGACTCACTATTAGACACCTTTGAAGAGGCTTCAAGTGAATGGTGCAAACACAGCCACTAAAGTGCTCCCAAAGCAGCTGTCCCTTAGCAAAGCCACACTGTTGCAGATAAATAATACCAAGCCTCTCCAGAAGGCCCCTAACGAGCTGCCAGTCCTCTCCCTCTCCCAGCACTTGGAAAGCAGAGGGCAGTTGCTGTGGGATGCACTGCCTGGCCTCACACCCAGCTCCTTCCTAGCAGCTGGCACCCAGCGCCACCCCAACGTTCGCTGTACTTACAGAACTCCAGCAGATGAGATGGTTGGTTTCAGGATCTTCCACCAGCGTCCAGAGCTTGGTCAGGAAGGCTGGCACATTGCTGGAGTACCCATCCATCACCAGAGAGCTGGGGGAATCCTGCATAGTTTTGTCAGGGCCCCAGCAACACTACCCCCATGGCTCTCGGCGTGCCTGCCTGCCTGCCCGCCCGCCCGCGCCCGGCGCGTCCCCGCGGAGAGCCAACCACCCAATTTTATCCCCGGGCCAGCGGAGAGTCGGCTCCCAGGGAGTCACATCAGCAGCGCCGCTCGCACTCTTAAAAACTCAGCACAATGGGATGGCATCACCAGCCCCGGAGAACAATGCACAGAATGAAAATGCACTGCAGCCGATCCCGCGGAGCCGTGAATAAATGCGCAGCGTCATGCAAAGGCAACACGTGCTGCCCACCTCCTGCTGCCAGGGCAGCAAGGCACCCTGCTGAACCCGCCTGCCCACGGCCTGGGGCATGCCCAGCGATGGCAGCTTTGGGGAGCTCCCTGAATTCTTGCTTTGGAGTTTTCTCTCCCCGGTCACAGAATCACAAAACTTTAAAGGCTGGAAGGGACCTCCAGGGATCGAGTCCAACCTCCCTGCCAAGGCAGGATCACCCAGGGTAGTTCACACAGGAATCCATCCAGAGGGGATCCTGTGTGAACAACCTCTCTGGGCAGCCTGCTGCAGGGCTCTGGCACTCTCACTGTAAAGAAGTTTCTCCTCATGTTGAGGTGGAACCTTCTATGTTCAGGTTTGTATCCATTGCTCACTGTCTTATTGCTGTGCACCACCTAAAAGAGATCAGTCCCCTCCACTTGACCCCCATCCCTCAGGTATTTATAGACATTGATGAGATCTCCTCTCAGTCTTCTCCAGACTAAACAGCCCAGGGCTCTCAGTCTCTCTCTGGAGAGGAGATGTTCAAGTCCCCCTATCATCCTTGTAGCTCTCTGCTGGACTGAACTAGGGCTAGTGAGATCTCAGGGCTGCACATCAGTGGCAATGTACTGAAAAGTCAAATTTGTAAGCTGGTTTGGCTACAGATAGGATGAAGAGAAATGATTTGGGTGTTGAGTGAGGGGACAGGGTGATAAAAACAGCTACACAGAGAGCCCAGACAACAGTGTGCTTTATTATGATTACAATGAATGCTTCAGATGATAGCTCCAATAAAGGTGCTCGTGGTATATAGCCTTATGTCAGGATCATTTCAGCTTGGAAACTGCTCTTCAAATAATGCTCACCAAAACACCTTTGGCACCCCAGACCAACACAGAGAGAGCCTAATTCAGAAGCCTGGTAACTTGCCTGTGAATGCAGCTCTCAGATGCAGAAGCTGTCCACACTCTTCATTCTCCTAAGAAATCTTAATGGTGTAATAAAAGCAAAGCACTTGGCAAAAGGCTTTCCAATTAATCCTGGAAATTTGCATTCCTGAGCAAAGCAAAGCACAGGCAGCATGGACAAGGCAAGGTGCAGGCCATGTGCCTTTTATTGCTATCTTGTGACTCTTCCTCCTGCTTGTCTTTTATCTAACAGCTTCTTTTACATTCAAGCTGTTAAGTTACCTGACAAATGGTGCAATCAGTTGAGCTGCCCATCACTGAAATGCCAGGAGTTACCAAGGTCAGATGGATCTAACCTTAGATGGATCTAACCTAGATGGATCCATCTGATGGATTTTCTATCAGAGGACCACAGTTCATGGCTGTAGCTCACTGGATCTGCACAGCCACATACCCCACTGGACAGAAAATAGCTGGACTGAAGCTGCCACTCCCTTAACTGTCTAAGTGGCACCTTAGACAGTTAAGGAAGCACCTTAACCTTAACACAGTTGCTGGGCACCTGCTACAAGGAGCTTGACTTGGAGATGTTGGGGTTTTTTTAATAGATGCAAAATGAAAATTGATTTTTTCTGAGGTCCTCAGCAAAAACCTGCAAAAGGTAAACTCAGGATCAGGTTGGACTCGGTGATCCTGAGGGTCTTTTCCAGCCTGGATGTTTCTGTGATTCTGTGACTGTTAGATAAAGCAACAGAGAAGAAAAAAGACCTGCCCTTCACACTTCCATAAAGGAGGGGGTGGGTACAACCAGAAAGAGAGGGCAATTCTGTTTCTCTGTAGAGCCCTTTATCACACTGGAGTGTAAATGCTTGGTCTGCAGAACAGGTGGGCACGACACACAACAGCCAGTGCTGGTGAGGCAGCAGGTTTGCAGCGAGTGTTGAGGGCATTTGGCAGCATTCTCCTTTTGCAGCTCCCCACGATTACCCCAGGAGGTCAGCAGGAGCCGGTCACTGAACCACTGCCACCGGTTTCCAGGGGTGCCGCTCCTTGGTGACCTTCAGAGTGTACCGTCTGAGAGCGGGACAGTGCGTGAGGAACGCTTCCACCACCTCCTGGCTGACCACGCAGTAGCAGTGGATCTCCAGCAGGTTTCTGCACCGCCTGGCCAGGTCCACTAGGGAGGCATTTAACTCGTCTGAGGAGGTGGTCTGCAGCGTCAGCTTCTTTAAAGTCCTGCTGTAGCTGCAGGTGATGAAGCTGATCTGGTTGACCATGTAATTATGGGTGTTAAGCTGCAGCGTGCTCACAGGGATGTTTGGCTTCAGGATCTGGGGTATTTTACAGGCAGGGACTGTGTGATCAAACTCGAGGTCTACGCAGAGCTGAGGATGCTTTTGGCTCACAGCAGCCCAGAGCTCTTCTGAGACAATGGAGGTGTACTTGTCCAGGCGCTCACAGAAAACGTCCAGGTGGCGGAAAGCTGCTCGGTGGGGCTTGAGCAGCTCCTCAAACACACTGTCAGACAAGCTGGCATAGTAAACCCCCAAGGCTGAGAGTCTGGGGCATGCTGTCAGAACATTCCTGATGCTGTCTGGTGGCACATTGCATACTAAGGTGTGGTTGTTGATGAAGAGACTCTGCAGATTGGGGTTGGTGGCAGCCAAGAGTTCAACCAGCTCAGCATCCAGAGTGAAGGGCATCTTCCTAAAATCAACGTGCTGAAGGCCTCCCTGGTTTGGAGTGGCACAGAGATTCCGAATGCTCTGCAGGATGTCCTGGCCAGAGTAGAAGTAGGGGTTCTCCCCGTGGCACACCACACACAGCTGCTCCAGGCCGTGGTTCTGTTCTGCCAGCACATCCAAGACGTGCATCACGCTCCTCCTGTTCATCTCCTTGGACTGGTCAAACACAATCTTCAGGTGTTTGATTTGGCTGAGGAAGTGGAGTAGGCTCTGCAGCGTGCCTCCTTCATCCTCCGAATCACAGCTGGAAGGGCAAATATAACTCTTAGTCACTGTGAAGGGAGACAGAGAGCCCTGGGGCTCTTTAGTCTGGAGAAGGCTGAGACGGAATCTGATCAATGTCTATCAGTATCTGAGGGGTGAGGCTTAAGTGGCTGGGGCCAAGCTCTCTTCAGTGGTGCACAGCAATAAGACAAGGAACAATAGATTCAAACTGGAACAGAGAAGGTTTCACCTCAACATGAGGAGAAACTTCTTTACAGTGAGGGTGACACAGCCTTGGAACGGGCTCCCCAGGGGTGTTGTGGAGCCTCCTTCTCTAGAGACCTTCAAAACCTCCCTGGATGCATTCCTGTGTGAACTACCCCAAGGGGTCCTGCTTTGGCAGGGAGGTTGGACTCAATGATCTCTGGAGGACCCTTCCAATCCCTAACATTCTGTAACCCTGTGAACGCTGAGCACAGAGGAGATACTCTCCATCATTAGTGTTTCACTTGATGCCTGGAGAGTCACTGTAGGGCCAAACACTGAAGGCTGAGAGACCCCAGGCTAAGGCTGAGAGGCATGGGGATGTTTAGCCTGGAGAATCACAGAATCACAGAAACATCCAGGTTGGAAAAGCCCCTCAGGATCCAAACTACTTTTAAACACATCCAGGGTGGGTGACTCCACCACCTCCCTGGGCAGCTCATTCCAGTGCCTGACCACTCTCTCTGTGAAAAACTTTTTCCTAATGTCCAATCTAAACCTACTCAGCCTTGGTTTAAGGGCATTCCCCCTTGTTCTGTCTCCAACTACCTGTGAGAAGTGACCAGCTCCAGCCTCTCCACAACATCCCTTCAGGTAGCTGTAGACCTCAATGAGGTCTCTCCTTAGCCTTTCTTTTTCAAACTAACCATCCCCAGCTCCTCCAGTCACTCCTCATAAGATTTATTCTCTAGGCCCTTCACCAGCTTTGTTGCCCTCTTCTGGACCTGCTCCAGCACCTCCACATCTCTCTTGTATTGTGGTGGTCAAAACTGAACACAATACTTGAGGTGTGGCCTCACCAAAGCTGAGTCCAAGGAGACAATCACCTCCCTACTCCTGCTGGCCACAGCATTTTTAATACAAGCCAGGATGCCATTTGCCTTCTTGGCCACCTGGGCACACTGCTGGCTCATATTCAGCTGCCTGTCTATTACAACCCCCAAATCCCTTTCTGCCAGGCAGTTCTCCAGCCACACTCCCCCAAGCCTGTAGCGTTGCTTGAGGTTGTTGTGACACGAGTAAAGGACCTGGCACTTGGCCTTGTTGAAACTCATCCCATTAATGTTGACCCATTGGTCTCACCTATCCAAGTCCTTCTGAAGAGCCTTCATTCAAATCAAGAAGGCTGAGAGGGGATCTGATCTGATCCCTTAAAGGTGAGTGTCAAGAAGATGCAGACAGTTTCTCTTCACTGGTGCCACATGAAAGGGTGAGTGGTAACAGATACAAACTGGAACCCAGGAAGTTCCACCGCAATACGAGGAAAAACATCTTTAGTGTGAGGGTGCTGGAGCCCTGGAGCAGGCTGCCCAGATAGGTTGTGGAGTCTCCTTCTCTGGAGACTTTCAAAACCTACCTGGACACATTGCTGTGTGGCCTGCCCTAGGTGAAACTGCATGGGCAGGGAGGTGGGACTAGATGATCTCTGGGTGATCTCTTCCAACCTCTCCCACTCTGTGATTGTGAGTCACGAGGAGAGATCAGCTCCCAGAAAGACCCGTTGGAGGAGGGTCATGAAGCTGACTAGTTAGTACCTCTTGTCATTTTCAAAGAGTAGAGAGGTGTTAAGTGTTTGACAGGCTGAAAACAGAGATCTCATGATCTGGGCAGTGATTGGCTAGAGAGCAGCCCTGGTGAGAAGGACTTGGGGGTGCTGGTGGATGAGAAGCTCTACATGGGCCACCAGTGAGCACTTGCAGCCCAGAGAGCCAACTAAACCCTGAGCTGCAGCAAGAGCAGTGTGGGCAGCAGGGCAGGGGAGGGGATTCTGCCATGCTGCACCTGCTGGTGAGACCCAACCTGGAGCACTCTGCCCAGTTCTGGAGTCCCTGTGAGACGAAAGATCTGGAGGTACTGGAAGGTGTCCAGAGAAGGGCCATAAGGATGGTCAGAGGGCTGCAGCTGCTCTGCTATGGGCTGAGAGAGTTGGGGCTGTTCAGGCTGGAGAAGAGAAGGCTCTGAGGAGACCTTATTGTGTCCTTCCAGTGTCTGAAGGAGGCTACAAGAAAGCTGGGGAGGAAAGCTGTTGGGTAGTGATAGGACTGGGGGTAATGAAGCAAAACTAGAAGTGGGTAGATTCAGAAGATTGAATGTTAGGAAGAAATTCTTCAGCGTGAGGGTGGTGAGACACTGGCACAGGTTGCTCAGGGAGGTGAGTGGAAGCCTCATCCCTGGAGGTCTTTAAGGCCAGGCTGGATGTGGCTTTGAACAACCTGATCGAGCGTGAGGTGTCCCTGCCCATGGCAGGGGTGTTGGAACTGGATGATCCTTGAGGTCCCTTCCAACCCTGACAATTCTATGATTCTATGATGCCTGCAGAGATGATCAGACAATCAGAAGACCTCTCCTCTTACCTGATCTCTGTGAAACGCCAGACAGAGCTAGAAGAAACAGCTGCAGCCCACTGTCTGCACACACAGAAGACTGTGTGCCTGTCTCGAAGAGGAAGATAGTGGAAAATCTGGATGAGGATTTCTTCTGGGATGCAGTTCCACAGCTCTGGAGCAGGCATTTTCCCCACTCAACCAGGTTTAAACAGGGGGAAAGTTTCCAAACTAGCCATTCATTCTCAAAGGTCCCTGGGTCAGAACAAGCAAACACACAAAACAAAAAGACACAATCACATTAGGAGTTATTTAACAAATCAAGACTGAGAATCCTGGGGCTGAGACTGAGAGCCCTGGGGCTGTTTAGTCTGGAGAAGAGAAGACTGAGAGGAGATCTCATCAATGTCTATAAATATCTGAGGGGTGGTGGTCAAGTGGAGGGGACCAATCTCTTTTCGGTGGTCTACAGCAGTAAGACAAAGAACAATGGATACAAACTGGAACAGAGAAGGTTTCACCTCAACAGAGCACTGGAGCAGGCTGCTCAAGGGGGTTGAGGAGTCTCCCAAAGCTGCCATTGCTGTTGCTGGGCATGCCCAACCTCTAAGGTTCTTTGATTCTGTGAAATCAAACAAATGCAACTGGATTACAGAGGAGGAACTTGAAATATCACCAAATGTTGAACTGGAACACAAAGCTGAGGCAAATCTGTTAGCCAACTGGCAGAGTTTGGTTTTGGTTTGGTTTTTGTTGGGTTTGGTTTTGTTGTTTTTTGGTTTTGTTTGTTTGTTGTTGTTGTTGTTGGTTGGTTGGTTGGTTTTTTTCTCTCCATCAAGATGGGTGATACTTTTCAAGAGTTAAAAGACCAAAGATTTGGTGGAGAGAAAAGTAAAGTATATTTTTTGCCCCCACAATGAGGCTTTCCTGCTCTAAGCAATAAAATACCAGGGAATTTTCTAGTCCTGCTGCACTGGTGTTCAAAAAAATGAGAGAATTCTTAAACTGGAAGGAGGAAAATCCTCTTTGCAAGCAGAAGCTCTGCACAGAAAACACCCTCACAGACCTGTATTTGACTGAGAGTGGAACCAGGTGATACAATGATTCTGTGAAACCTCCCGTGTGCAGCTTCTTTGGGACCATTTGAACAGGGTTTTGACTCTATTAGAAAGTAAGATGGCACCTCTAGCCAAGGAAGAACTGAAAAATACGTCCTGAGAGCAGGGAGATGTGTAGAAAGGCAAACCCCTCACTGTTACTTTAAGTAACTCACGGCTTTGAGTCAGGGAGGAGCACAGTTCCTGGCGTGTGAAGGCTGGCAGCTGGCTCAGGTCCCCCCTGCCCGCCCTGGCGAGGCCAGCCTGGGAGGCTCTAGGAAGCCCTGCAGGATCTCCGCGCTTGAGTCACCACCCGACAGAGCAGCGCCGCTGGCTCTGCCCAGGCTCCTCGGCGCTCTGCAGAGCGGGCCCCAAGGAAGGCAGGCAGAGGGTGCCTGGGAGCGAGCAGCCCCAGTTCAAACAGGAACTGGTACTGTGCTCGGGCAGGATGCCCAGCACGGCCTGCGAGCCGAGCAGCAGGGGAAGCACCCGCTGCCACGACACCCGCTCCTCTCCTGTTCCACCTCCCTCTGGGAGCAGTGCCTGCCTTCCCCTGTGCCTGCCCGCGGATCCCAGCACCCCCGAGGGAGGAGCAGAGGAGGAGGAGACGACAAAAATAACAGCTGGGAGAGAGCCCGGGGAGAGAGGCCAGGGAGAGAGGCCCTCCCTGCCCACAGGGAGGGAGCGGGATGCTGCGCCATGCTGTAAAGGAACACACAGACAGCCCTTCCTCCTCCCAGTTACTAGCACCCTGCTTCCCTGCACTGTCTCTGCTATGCTGACAGGCTCAGGGGTGCCTGTCCCATCCCAGCAGACACATCACTGAACCCTGACACCCAAATCGTGTGCTGCAGCCTCTCCTGTCACTGGCAGCTTCACTTCCCAAGCAGGAAACAACAGGGTGAAACCCCAAGTGCTTATCAAGCACTTTGATTTCCCCCACGGGTGCTCCCTGGAAGCCCATGCTCAGCAAGGCTTAGAGGAAGAGAAGCTCAGCTCTCAGCTGCCCTTTTCTTTCCCCTCAATACATAGTAGACAGATTAACTTCAAGGAGGAAATGTTAGAGGACATGGAAGGGTGGTGCTCCATACAGCAACTCACCCTGTGGTTCCCAGCTCACTCTGGGAGCAGGAAGGTTGGAATCGCTGGGACTACTTAACCCCGTGAACCTTTAATGCATGAACTCATGAGCTGCTGCTCAACTTATTAACAAGGAAATGCCCAATTTGCAGAAGCACTGGCACCACCAGGCCTGTTGACTCTGATGGGGACTGTGGGTGCTGCCTGCCTCCCAGGACCTGATCCTGTAACCAGAATACACAGGAGAGCCAGCTCGGATTAACCCCTTCAGGGATTTATTTCAATTATGCTGAAATTGTATTTTCTAATGTTTCCCATTTTTGTTTGAAGTTCATCTCCCTGGAGAACTTGCACAAGCCAAAAGCCCAGCCAGAGTGACAGCACCTAGCACATGGGCATCAAACCTGGCCCCAGGTCCCTAACAGCTTCTCACCAGCTGGGGACAAACGAGCTGGGGACAAGCTGCTGTTACCCTCTGCTTGCAGGAGGACATCTATGCAAGACCAGCACAGCCTGAAGTGGGAGGCTGCTACCTGAGGTGGAGCAATGCAGACCCAAATCCATCCCTTGGCTTTGCTTGCCACAGAACCTCTCATGAAGTCAGGAAGAGCTGCTTTACTCTCTCTGTTCAGTTGCTCAGAGGAGCACAGTGGAGTTTATAGCCTCATAAAGAGGTGGGAGATCAGTCAGGCATCGCTGCAGGTGGATCCTGATGGGCCAGGGGCATGCTCCTGGTCCCAGCCAGTGGGAAGCTCTTCAGCCATTTGAACTGTGTCATGGCTGACCATCCCATACCCATTATATACGCTCAACTACATGAGCGCGCCTCACTAACACCAACGCACCCTAGATATCCTCCCACCCACATATCTCCAGGCATAGCACCCTATATATCCCAAATGACACCAGCAGCACCCCGTCTATGCTCGCTGACACCAGCAGCGCCCTCTCTATGCTCGCCGACACCACCAGCGCCCCGTCTATGCTCGCCGACACCAGCGCACCCAGTCTATGCTTGCCAACAGCACCCTCTTTATGCTCACCGACACCAGCAACACCCCGTCAATGCTTGCCCACACCAGCAGCACCCCGTCTATGCTTGCCGACACCAGCACCACCTGTCTATGCTCGCCAACAGCGCCCCGTCTATGCTCGCCGACACCAGCAGCACCCTCTCTATGTTCGCCGACACCAGCAGCACCCCGTCTATGCTCGCCGACACCAGCGCACCCTCTATATCCTCACCGACACCCGTGCACCTTCTATACCTTCACTGACTCGAGTGGCCAAGCAGACGGGTGGGGCTCAGCTGCCACCCGAGCCCCTAGCCGTGCTGTGGCGAGGACACCTCGAGGTGGGTGGTGGTGGTGTGTGTCTGTTTCGGCCATCCCCCGCGGCCCGCACTCACCGAGGTCACCGGGGCCCGCCTGCCACTGTCGCGGCGCGGAGCAGCCTGCGCCTCCGCGCAGAGGCGGAAGTGGCAGCGGTGGCGGCGAGGCCGGGCGGCGGCGGCGGCGGCGGTGGTAGTGGCAGGAGGTAAAGCCTCCCGGGGCTGCCGGACGGGGCTCAAGCAGCTGCGTGCTGGTGGATGGGGTAGTGGGGCAGGGTTCCGGCGGGTGGACGAGGGACTGCGTGCGTCGGGAGCCGCGGGCCGTGCCAGGCGCGTCCCGCGGGGGCTGGGCAGGGCAGGGTCGGGCTGGCAGGGAGCTCTGCGGATCCCCCAGTGCTGCCCCGCCGGGAGGACGGCGAGGCCGGGGCGTTCACGGGGCAGATCCGCAGCCCCCGGCGTTTGAGCTCATAGGGACAGGCAGGAGGCGGGGTAAACGTGCTGTCACCGCGGGTGGCTCAGCCCGGCGGTGCCCGGAGCTGATGGCTGCCTGGACTTAACCTCTCCCGCCAGCTCTTTTCCCCTAAAACAGAGGCAGCACCCCCAGGGCTGTTCCACTTAGTCATTTACGGGAATTGAGCATCAGGAGCAGCCCGACCCGTGCCAGAGGTCGGCGAGGAAGGCAGTGCTGGCTCATCCCACACTTATTTACACCTTATTTACTCATTACCTGGTTACATACCGCCTGCAGTTGGTTTTCTAGAGTATCCTACAAGGGCTTGGCTGCTGATCAGACCCACACTGCTGAGTGGGGACTAAGATGGGGCAGTTTACACTGGAAAGCTGGGATAACATCGAAGGGGCACAACAGCAAAGGGCTCCTCCTTACCTGGGTTTTGGAAACCTGGTGTGATTTCCATCTTCCCCGGTGTCGCTGAATGGAACCAGGCAGGTGTTGAGCAAGAGCCTGGGCTGTGTGGGGAAAGGTCCATGATGTAGTGATGGGAGCTGGGTGACAAAGGGTGCTGCTACTTCAAATGCCTCTGGCTGGTGGGCAGCTCTGCAAATAAGAAATGGTCCTGTGGGTTAAATCTTTTAATTAATCCATGCTGGTCATTTTTCTAAGTCAGATTTTGTCACCCTCCTTCTGCAAGATGCTAGATGTGTGTCCAGATCCCAAATTTGGAGGCTCAGACTGCAGCAGCAATCCATTCTCCTCCGAGATGCTTTTCTAAAAGGCCTGTGTGATGAAGGAGCCCATGGACTGGGAGCACTCACTCCTGCATCCCACAGACACTCCTTGAACTCCAAGTTCAGTCTGAATTTTGTGATTTCCTGGTTATTTCCTGTATTTTCCAAGCAAGTGAAAGGCTTCTGTGCTGGCCATAGCTCAAGGTTCTACAGTGCCCCTGTTTGATGTGCTGCAAGGGATGGAAATGCTTCCCAGCCCCAGCTACTACCTGGAGGGCAGCCTGTCCATGAGAGGTCATCATTCTTGGTCTGGCAGCCCCTAGTGACAGAAGATCTTCACATCCACAATATAAAGGACACTGTTGTGGTCAGTTGTCAAGCCAGTGTTTGGCAGCTGTGGGATTGCTGCTGAAGTTGAGCAAGAGTGCAGAAAGCAGAAGGATGCCTGTAGGGAAGCAGCTGATAGTGTGACAGAGGAGTAAGCAAATAGTTAGAGAAGGGCCAGGACTTGAGACTGGGGCTGAGCCAAAAGCCCCAAATTACTTGCCACTAGGATGTGATGGAAGGACTGGCTCCAGGCACTGCTCTCTGTGGGAGCAGCTTCAAGTGGCTTGTGGTGTCCAGGCCACAGACATGCTCAGACAGTTTGCATATGCACCAGAAAAGAGAGGTGGCCATGGCTGTCTCCTGGGCTGCCAGATACATGCTCTCCAGCTGTCACAGCTCAGCCTGGCATTGCCCAATATAGCACAGCGTTTCCATTCTGAGTACCTGTAGCCTGGGAGGTGTTTTGGTCATTCGTTGTCTCAGGATCCAAGTTGGGTGTAGCTGTGGTAGATCTAAGTGTTGGTTTGGCTGGGCAGTGGGGAATGGGTGTAATGAGAACAGAGACATGGATGTGCTGCCTGCCTTCCAGCTGCGTTGCTGCAAGAGGTGAACAGTGGGAGAAGAATAATAAATGAGCTGTTACAGCAGAGGGATAGCCCTGAGTGTCCTGCTGCGTAAGCCTTGGGGTCTGTAACATGTCCTGTAACCAGGACCTCGAGGTAAAACTCTGCCTACAATGGGGCTTCAGTCCATGTGAACATGCCAGAATCTGGGCTGCTCCATGGAGTACCCCAGCTATGTGTCTTTAGCCTTTGCCAGCTTGGCTGGGCAGGGACACAAGCCTGAAACACTGCTTCAGAACCTCTCTGGACCATAAAATGAACAGAGTCCAATGGAAAACGAAAGCAGAGCTCTGTGGGCTGCCAAGCCTCTGGGACACCAGGTCTTGCTGTGCTGTGCTTTACAGAACACTGAACTCCCCCAAAGGTTACACTTGCTGCAGTGACATCACCACCTCCACTAGGAAAAAGGGCTAAATCCTCCAGATCCTCACAGCTCACCTGTGTGATTTTGCAGGGCACTGAAGATGGCAGGCAGCTCCTCTCCTTGGATTGGCAGCGCTTACCTCTTCCTGCAGTCCACCTGCAAGACCATCGCTCTGCCAGCTCTCTACGAAAGCTCCCAGAAGAAACCTCGTGTGTTCAAGGCACTGAAACTGGCATTAGCAGGTACCCATCCTCTCTGGTGTCATGGCACACTGTCTCATCTCTTCACACAGTGCCGTGCCTTTCTTTAACCTCACAGCCAAGGGGTAAGGAGAGCTGATGCTTACTCTATTTAAGACAGACCCTGAAGTGGAGCAAGTTGAGCAAAGGTCCACCAAGATGGCTGGGGGCTGGAGCACTTGTCCTGTGGGGAGAGGCTGAGGGGCTTGGACCTGTTCAGCCTGGAAAAGAGAAGGGGACCTACCAACAGTCTACAGGGAGGTGGAGATGAAGCCGCACTCTTCACAGTGGTGCATGAAAGATGAGAGGCAGCAGGCACAAACTGAAAAAAGAGAGGTAGACACCAGGACAAACGTTTTTCCCTACAAGGACAGTAAAGCAATTGCCCAGAGCAATTGTGTGTGCTCCATCCTCGAGGGGTTTCAAAGTGACACAGGATGGAGCCCTGAGCAACTTGGTGTGACCTTAGAGCTGACAATGCTTTGCTGGGCCAAGTGACCCATGGTTTAGAAATACCTGATGTGGTGTCAGTCTGAGCTGGCATCTGCATACAGCCTCATGCAATGAGTGGCCCAAGAGAGCAGTTCTGGTCTGGGAGCAGTGTAACCAGGCCTCTGCTGCAAAAAAAAAGAGAGAAACACATACTTTGAACTGGCACCATCAGCTCCTGATCAATGTGCACAGCTAACCAAGATGAGGTTTTGCTGGGAGAAGCAAGAATGAAGGCCTGGGCTGGTTTTGTTGTTCATGTCACTCATGCTCCTCTCACAGCAGTGTTGGAGGGTATATCCCTGGCTTATCCTTACTTGGATTTTTACAGTGAATTAACTCTGTGCAAAAGACCTTAGCAAGCCAAAAGGCTGTGTGCTTCTCCCACACTCATGTTGGAGGGTACATCCCTGGCTTATCCTTACTTTTTTCACAGTGAATTAATCGTCTATGCAAAAGACCTTACCCAGTCTCAAGCAACCTAAATTTCCTGTGCCTGGACTAATCCTTTGCCTTTTGTAAGACAGGCTGAAGGTTCAGAGCCAGCTAAAAGTGACCTTTAGGCATGAGGTGGGGAGGAAACATTGTGTCTCTTGCCAGGCCTTCATCACTGAAAAAAAAAAAAAAAAAAAAAAAAATCTGTCACAAGGGTTGAAGTCTGACCAAGCAGTGAGCTCAGCTATAGTAAAACTTCCCCGTGCCACCAGTTTAGCATAGCCATTTCTGTCCAGGAAATGGAACCTCAGCCTTCTAACCTCCCCTAATAAAGAGGGCTGGGATAATTGCCTCATGGCTTCTGTTGGACACCATGCTTCATGGGAATTGATGGTGGCAGGGCAGCAAAAGCTGAATCCTTTCCTCTAGGTTTCACATACAGGTGTTTCATCCCAGAGGACTCTATCACAGCAAGGAGAGGATTCAAAAGCTTCTCCCCGTTGTAGGCTTGGTGGTGGATGGGAGTGGGTTTGGGTTGTCTGTCTCATGCCTGGGTAGTGACTCTGCTCACTTCTCCCTGGCAGACTCCACTGGCAGCATGAATGGTGTAGACATGCTCAAAGTGCACTGCAGCCACCCGCACCTGATAGTCCAGCTCAAGTTCTGCAAGCGGGAGAGCTGCCGCCGCTTCCTGCAGAGTTACCGCGAAGGAGCCCTCCACAAGTCCCTCCAGAGTCACCTCCAGCTCTCCTTGGCCATGACTGCAGTGCCTCTCGAAATGGAGCTGAAGGCTGGCAGTGAGCACCTTGATGACATGCTGAAGGATGAGGATCACTGCCTGGAGTGCATCTACAGGGAAAAGGTGAGTGGAGAGGGATGGAGGCCAGGCAAGCAGTGAGGAGCAGTAGCAGAGGGCTTGGGAAGGTGGATGCAAATCTTGCTCTGCTGCAGCATGCATCAGCATCCTCCAGTTCTCCACTGTAATATGGAGAAACAGCTCTACCTTTCCCCAGTGAAGAGCTGTGCACCTTTGTGAAAGAGCAGTAGTTAGCTAAACCAGAGCTTGTGCCAAGTCACTGTGCTGTGTGCACAACTATTAGTGTGGCTGTAACCACCACAAAGATGAGGAGTTACAAAAGGTCCAGTTGAGACCATGATCCAAGTATGTCTTGATACACCTGTGAGGCAGGCAGAGAGGCCACAGCTCTGTGTGGAACCATCACGACTCAGCACTTTCCTCCCCTGCCTCACACACCAGCTTCTCTGAGAGCAGCAGTGGTGACAGCATCTAGTAGTGAGCATAGGGGCAAGCACTCCACGTTACACCAACAGCAGGCGACAGAGTGGGGACACACAGCATCTGCTGCCAGCAGGAACAGGCTGCCCTTCTGAAGGCAGAGTCTCCCTCTCCTGGGGGTGATACCCAGCATCTAGCTCACTGCACACTTTAGCACTAGCAGTCTAATCCTGCTAGCAATAGCAGTGAGATGCTGCCATCTCACCACAGATCCGAGGCACTTGACATGATTAAACTTGGTACCTTTCTTCTCTTTTTTTCCCCATACATGGAACTAAGAATATAGCTCAGGTTCCTTCTAGATGATCCTAAGAAATAGGTAGTCACCATCTACTAAAGATTTAGACACCAGAGCATGTTTTGCCAGGCTGCTTTTCTCCAAGCACAAAGAATGAGATACAGACCTTTCAGCCCTGGACCAAACCTGTGGTCTTCCATACCCTGTCAGCTTCTGCTTGCTGCTGCCTGCCTCTGCTGAGCTAGCTGACTGGGCAGAAGAGATGGGCTGCTTCTCAGATCACCACAACTGGCTGCCTAACAGCACAGTGGTCAGAAAGATGACACCAGGGCACAGCCATCAGAGGTTGAGAGCAGTGCTGGGTACCTGCTGTCTGTGAACTAAACACTGCACTGAGAGCACTCATCAGATTTGGCTCTTCCCCTGGTCTTTGCCTTCTTTACTCCTTCCCTCATTACCAGAGGTCAGAGTACTTTTCTCTAGGTGAGAAAAACTGGCTTGGAGGGGACCCAGAGGTGAGAAAAGTAAGTCATGCAGGAGCAGAGGGAAAGAAAGAGAGTAGAAGGAGCTGTCTGCTTTGGTGGTCAGAAGCTGTTTGATCAGGTCACCCTGTTTTCAGGCTCTGACCCTCATGCAGAGTTAAGTCAGAGAAGCTACACTGTCTCTGGTGCACCCTAACCTTTGCAGAGGGCTGCTGAAAGCAGACATGGACCAGTTCTGTGTGACTTGTAAGCACTCAGTGCTGCACGTGAGAAACCCATTTCATTCCACACACAGATTCAGATTTACACATTTACAATCAGAACTCCATGAGACCACCTCATCTGGGCAGTGTGCAACTCTGGGCAGTGTGCTGCAGCTACCTCAATGCTCCTCTCTTGAGACCATTCTCTTAAGTTGCACCTGGTGACCCTGGCATGACACACTGATGCCATCTGCTTTGCAGCCTGACCGCCTGCGGGATGAGGAGATCACAGAGCTGGAGGAATCCCTCAAGAGCCTGACTGTTCACCAGAGCATCAACAACAACATGGTTGTAAAAGACTGCACCCCTCCCAGCCTCCCATCTCTACCTCCTTCTTCTCAAGGCAGCTCCCTTTCCCCACAAGTCACCTTCATCTTTCAAGGACAAGAATTTGGTGAGTAGCTAAGAATTGACCAAGAGAAAGCCCTTGGTCTTCCTTACCTCAAAGCCCAAAAGAGTGGATTAATTGAACTAAATATTGGGGTCTACCTCAGATAAAATAAAGGACTTTCCACCATGCCATAAGGAAGGAATTACAGTAGTCCTAAGATATCACCACACTGCTTCAGATCAGGCTGTAGCCTGTTTTCTGAGGTGACACAGAATCAGATACTTCAGAGTTAGTGTCTCCTCCAGGTTCCTCACATTTTAAACCCCCTTTATACTGAAAGGAAGAACACAGACTAGTTTTCTCTTCCGCCACATCCTTTGGTTGAGGCAGGGCTCACTCCAGACACTTGTCCCTTTGCCAGTGGTGGAGGTGCTGTGGGAGCACGCAGGAACGTGTGCATGACCCCAGGCCTGTGGTGGAGCAAGTCCCTTTGGCTTTGCTGCTCTTGCATTTCTGCTCCAAAGTCACAGTACTGCCCTGGTGTTAAAAACAGCAGAGGACAAGCAGAGCAGCTTCACACCAGCATAGTGACCTGCTGTGAACACTGGACAGACTCCCTGCTCCACAGGATATGGAGCACACCTCGGGGTCTGGCGTGAGCTGCAGCACGTCAGCCATGAAACCTCTGTGTTTTACCTGCCCTCTGTTCCTTTCAGTGAACAGAACCCTCCTGCCAGATGACCACCAGAAGTTTGCCAAGCTGGTGTCCAAGAAGTGGAAGCAGGTGGGTCGCTCTCTGCAGAAGAGCTGCCGGGCCCTGCGTGACCCTGTCATCGATAACCTGGCTCTCGAGTACGACCGAGAGGGACTCTATGAACAGGCCTACCAGATGCTTCTCAGATTTATCCAGTCAGAGGGGAAGAAGGCCACAATAGCACGGCTGATCTCAGCCCTGGAAGAAAATGGTCTCATCAGCTTGGCTGAGGAGCTCTTGGGCCTCCATTCCACTGAGGATTGCTCCTAAGCCCAAAGGGTAGTGGCATTGCTAAGGGCTTTCTTGCTTTAGCCAGTGTATGGGACTGATGCCAGTGTCCTGAAAACCACCACAGGGTTCTGTGCAGGTGGGAATGCCCAGAGGAGAGGTCCTGTGCTCACAGAAGCCAGCACGGACCTCTGACATTCCTTATTTCATTCTATTTCCAGAAGTCTACGTTAGCCTCCTGTGAACTGCTGAGAGAGGCTTTCAGCCTGGCTTCCTTCAGGACTCAAAAGTCACAGGGAAGCAAGCAGACAGCTGGAGAGCCCCAGGGGAGGGTGGGGGAGAGGAGAAGAACAAGGATGGCATCTCAGAGAATGTCTCTGGGAAGCAGACAAGGGCACTGTTACTCGGGCTGTGGCCCAGGGCCATCTACTGCAATATATTTTTTTATATTGAAGACATTTATGCTGAGGCATGACACCAAGCAAAACCAGAAGGGAAGTCAAGGAAAAGTGAGTTTCATATTCTTTGTCTTTGTTCTTCAAGTGAGGAATATCTGTGGCAAGTGCATCAGTCCTGCCCTACTCTAGCAGAGCTCCTGCCCACCTCTCACCACCTGAAGGTTTCCCTTTTACCTGGGGCAGTCATAATATTCCACCAGGCACAAGATTGCTGCTGGAGAACAAATTTCAGGCACTGAACAAGCAATATGGACAAACACAAATTCAGAGAACCATTCCCAACTGTTTCTGGACCGTGGTGGCAAATGAGGCATTGACCACATTTCCTACCAGCCCAAGGAAGCCAGCATCTGTAAACAGGAAACCACAGTGCTGGAAGGAAAGAAGGCTCCTAGTCAGCAAGTTAGATGTGGAGCATGGATTGGAACTGGCAGCATCAGATCCCACAGGGCTGAGCAGTCACCTCTGACCAGCTGCCAACCAGTGCCATCACTTACATCTGAACCACCTGCCCTTGGCCTGCTGAGCTCCCCTGGAGAGGATCACTCACACCATTGCGTCCCACAAGAGTTGGGATCTGCACAGAGCCTTTTCCCTGGTGGTGGTGTCACTGTGTGACAACTGGACATCAGCTGCCATGCCTGGGTTTATCTCTGCCCTGATTTGGAGGGTGGAAATGTCTTTCAAGACAAAGCCCCCAAGCCTCAGGGCTAACTGGTGCTTCCAGAAGGGTGCTATCTCCTGGTGTGGCTGATGCAGGCTGCCACAGAGCAGAGTTCACACCCTTGCCCGTAACAAAGCACAGAGCAACAAGTGCCTTGCATAGGAAGCACAACTTGATGACCTTTGACATACTCCCAATGCTTTTCTCATATGTTTTTACTCAGCCTCTTCCATTAATTCTATCCCTCTTTAGCCTTCCCATCCATGGGAACAGCCAGTGGGCTTTGGGAATTACTTCAGCTGTTCTGCCAGCACACAAAGCCTGGGTGTGCACACAGATACTGGGCTGCTGGCCATGGTAGGACCAGCTTTCAGACAGGCAAGCCCTGGGGGCCTTTTAAACCACAGCTCACCTTAACCCTTCACTGGAGTCAAAGCTGTAAGGAGGAACACAACGTGGGATTCAGGTATGAGCTCAGATCTGAGCTCCTGGGGTTACTGCTGCTCCCTTAGCTTCTGCCCAACTGCATGCTGTGAGCTAACAACACCTGGATGGGCAGAATTTAGATGGACCCAGGAGGGGTCTACGTGCCTCAGGTGGGCTGAGCATCTCATTCCTCAGTGTAAGCCTGAAGAATTTGGCTTTTTTTGTGCAGAATTTGAACCCCCAAGGTTATGCACACAGTGGGGAAAGGAATTGGAGGGGGTTAAGGATGGGGAGAAAGCTTTCAGGCTGTGAGTGAATGTTTCTGTGTGCTTCAAAGGAAGCAGGAGTGTGCACAGGCATCAGCTCTACAAAGACTGTGGCTTTGTGGCATTTTATGAAGCTATTCCACATTAGTGCCTGTGCAGTCACATCTTGCCCATCTCTGCTCCAAGTCCTGTCCCTTCCTCTAAAGAAGTGCCAATACTCTTCCCAAAGAGTGACCTCTGACAGCTGTGCTTTTGGGACCAGCACAGTGATGCTGACATTAGTGAGTTTAGACTGCTGTGGAACCATACCTCAAAACATTTAGCTTTCCTGCCAGACTCCAGCTGGAGACCCACCTGGCAGCATCCCACCTGGCAAATGGCATTTAAAAAAATAATACATAGCAATAATCAGAAACCAGAAAATTACCTTAACAACAAGAGGGTTTGCTCTTGATCTTGCAAAAATCACTGGGTTTGGGCTTTTTAAGAAAACAAGTCACATGCATAGCTGCCATCTCTTTGTAATGAGCATGGCTGAGCTCTCAGAGTAGCTGCTCCTCAGCACAGCCTTCACGTGCAGTCGGAAGGCAGGCAGGCCGTAGTGAGAGCTGCTGGCTTCTAGAGCCTCTGTTAATGCTCAAAATGAGAAAGGTTTCTTGTTCTGCATCTACTTCAAGTCCAAAAGACTCCTTTGGTGCTATGACTGAATGTTCAGGTGTTTTTCTCTCTTAATGCAAACTTTGTGCATTTAACTTCTCTGCCAGCAGTTGGCATAGGCGTTTCCTCTTACTCACAGATTCCCTCTTGGAGGGGCTGTTACGTGCTGGAGCTCCTGGCAACCTTTTTGGAATATCATCATCTTTAAGAGCATTCACAGGTGCCTTCATTGCAGAGACTCAAGAGAGCTTTCTGGTGATATTCCATGATGGAATTCTCTTGAGCACATGGCATGGTTTGGGACCATAGCAGTGGCTGTTTCATACTTTGTTTTCCATAACTGGTCAGCAGCAGCAGCAAACACTGTATTCTGGTCTCGAGTGGACTCCTTCCTGCTAAAAGAGGAGGATCCTTTAGTGTGATCTGGTATAAACAAAGAGAGACAATTTTCACAGACACCTTAGGACACATTAGGATGAGGTAGATCAGTTGGATCATGAGTACTTGGCTTGTGTGCATTGATTTGCACTTGGCTGGGGCTTCACTCGGAATTTACTTCTGCTTTACGCAGATGATCTCGCAGTGCTTTTACACCAGTGTGCAAAGGCAAAGGAACTCAAATCACAGAATCATCAAATCCTACAGGAAAGGAAGAAGCCCTCAAAGTAAAAAAACAGCAGAGATTTGCTGAAGAAGTCAGAGCTGTTTATTTAGCTCAGGCAGAGCTGGATGTTGGGGTGCTAAGTGCCAGCCCAAGGGGTATAGTAAGCATCCCTGGTGATTGCCTAGCTGCCACACTGTTGGACAAAGAGCACCCTTGTGCTTTTTCCCTTGGCTGTGCAAAGTAGTGACAGCCATGCTGCACCTGCTTGGGGTGCCAGACACACAGGTGACACTTCCTTACTACTTTTTATACCAATGAGCTCACATCTGGTGTGTGAGATAAACCATGGGCAATGCTGCTGCTGAATTTGCCCTTATCCCATAACAGCTCTTTTCTATCTATTGAGATGCATCTGAAAAAAAAAAAAAAAAAAAATGTTTGGGAGGGGGTAAGGGTGTTTCAGAATCAAGCATGCAGCAGTTGCATATAGAAATTGAAACAGACCAAATATAAAGCAACCAGCAAAACCTAGGCCCAAACTTGCTGACAGAAAGGGATCCCAGAGGGTTTTTTTGGTGGTACAGGTTGTTTTTGTAGTTTTAGCAATGTTCCAGACTGGGAGGACAATCCTTTCAGTCTGCCAGAAGGAAAAAAAGTAAAAATGCATCCAAAGGATAGCTTGCAGTATTTGTTTTGGCATAGCTGAGCTGCAGCCTTCAAAGGGATAATGCCAAAGAGGAGAGTGAAAGTCCCAACTGCTCACCAGATACACTCTGATGTGAGGCACCTGATAAAAGTAAACCTGAGAGTGTCCCAATACAAAACTGTTACAAAGGAAGACATCAAACTGTTCTGGAGAGCAGAGGCAGTGAGAGGACAGCCTTAGCCCTCTCAAGTGCTGCTTAAAAAATACACCATCAATGAATTCCCCTGCTGAATTCACCTTCACAGCAGACAGAGGTGGTGCCCTCTTCCAGCAGTTCTCACTGGCCACAGCTGCTGACAGTGAATCAGTTTATAGAATCATAGCACAGTTTGAGTTGGAAGGGACCTTTAAAGGCTATCTATAGTCTAAAGGACTATTGACAAGGTCTTGCAGTGACAGGGGACAATGGGTTTGAACTGGCAGAGAGAAGATTTAGACTGGATGTCAGGAGGAAGTTCTTTCCAGTGAGGGTAGTGAGACACTGGTACAGGTTGCCCAGGGAGGTTGTGGCTGCTCCCTCCCTGGAGGTGTTCAAGGCCAGGTTGGAGGAGGCCTTGAGTGACCTGTACTAGTGAGAGGTGTCCCTGCCTATGGCAGGGGGTTGGAACTAGATGATCCTTGAAGTCCCTTCCAACCTTGCCATTCTATGATTCTATGATTCTATCTAGGCCAACCGCCCCCCCTGCAGTCACAGCAGGGATAGCCACTAGACCAGGTTGCTCAGAGCCCCACCTCCAGATGGTGAATGTTGCCAGGGATGGGGCATCTACCACCTCTCTGAGCAGCCTGTGCCAGTGTTTCTAACCCTCACCATAAATTTCTTTTTCAAATCTAGTCTGAATCTCCCCTCTTTTAATTTAAAACCATCACCCCTTATCCTGTTGCAACAGGCTTTACTGAAAAGTCTGTCTCCATCTTTCTTATAAATCCCCTTTAAGTATTGAAAGGCCAAAATAAGGCCTCCCTGGAGCCTTCTCTTTAGACTGAACAACCCCAAATATCTCAGCCTTTCCTCACAGTCTTACCTTGCCTGAAGCAAACAGCTATCACTAAGTTCCAACAGTGTTTTACCCCCTCAAAATAAAAGGAAAGGGTTCAGCATTATTGGATCCTAAGTATCTAAAAATCATGAACTGGACCTTAAAGGAATCCTCAAGTTTTCTTCCACACTTTCATAGCAAGGCAAATGAAAAATGAATGTTGACAGCTCACAGCAGCACTTCCCAGGTTTCCATTTTCATCTTCAGCCCCATCACTGAAGAGCATCTCTGCTATTTGCAATGCCAAACAGGATGCTGATGTCACAGCACTGCAGTTGATGGAGCTTCATGAAAAAACAAGAGCCTCCAAGTCAAGCAGCTGGCTGGAGTTTCATAGCTGGGAAGTCTCAGGACTCTTTCAAAGCCTGGAGGAAGCGAGGCAAAAACCACAGTGTGCTTATAACCCTGTCAACATAGGGAAAACAAGGCAAAAAACATGCGTAGGCTTAGAGCTGAGGGCAACTCCTTCCACTCTCTGTGTTCAAAAGGTACCTTAGAGCCACTTCAAAGTCACATCCCTGCAGCTGTCCACAGACTGAAGCCAGAAGTGAGCCCATACAGGAAGGAGGAGCCTCCAGTTCCCTTAAAGTGCTGATTTAGTTTAACTGAATGTTCTGGTACAGTTGTGAAGCTCTGCTATTGGACACCTTAAACCAAGGAGATAGCAGAGTGGAAGCCAAGAGAAGTTTCTTCAGTCTAACCCCTGTATTGGGAGTGTGGAATTGGTGAGATTTACCAGGCAGCTTCAGGCTTGACATGAGAAATTGCATCCTTTTCTTCTCCAGATTGAATTTTAAAGCCACTGGAGGGATTTAGCCACACATCACTTAACTGAAGAGTGCAGGAGATGTGTGGTTAAGTCCCTTGCTGACCTTCTAATGCCATATTTCCTTGATGTTCAGCACCAGATCTGGATTATCCATCTGCAGCTGTGGACAGCAATGCCATGTATACTCAGGTCTGGGACATTCAACCTCCAAGAACTTGTCTTTTATAAGACAAAGCACTTCAGTCTATTTTTTTCCCAGTCTTTTAAATAAAGAAATATTTAGTTTTGATGAACAGTGCCTTGGAGACTTTCATTTGAAACATTTCATGCAGGAAAGGGAGTCAGAGAAGTTGTGGCTGTCACCAGCTCTCAGAGGAGCACCCAGCTGAGGTGTTTGGATGCATGAGAGGGCCCTGCTCAACGTCATACATCTCTACAAACACACCAAGGCAAGTTTCTTGCCTCATCTGCAAGTTAGTGGCTCTGATTTTTAAGTCAAACCCAAGCTCAGGCACCACATCTGCTAGGTTCCAGTTACTGCTCTGATGGGCCCTTTTTTAAGAAAACATGGCAAGAAAGGGAGGTTTGTCCAGAACCTGGCACCTGGTAGAACTACTCCAGTTTCCTTCAGTGGGACTTCGCTGAGGTCATAGCATCACTACAATCATAGAATCATCACAGAATGGTTTGGGTCTGTAAAGACCTTAAAGCTCATCTAGTCCAAACCCCTGCAGTTCATGCCCCCATGGACTAGACCAGGTTGCTCAGAGCCTTGTCCAGCCTGCTCTGGATCATTTCCATGGGGCAGTGCCTCTCTTAGTGAGCTTTCTCCCAAGGCTGCTTGCTTCCTAGAGGGGAAGCCAAGGAGCTTGGACATTGAGAGGCTTTGCACAGGAAGCCACTGGCTGACCCAACAGCTGAACCTGAGGAAGCTCTTTCTGAACTCGAGCAGAGCAGTATTTCACCCTGAGTCAGACTGAAATCTTAGACAGTGCTTAAAAATCACAAGGTCAGCCCTTCCTTACTCACCACAAAGCTGTATTCCCAACCACAGGGCTTGGTGCCTGCAGGCATACAGTGATGGGCAGCAGGGCTCTGCTCTGCAGTGGGTGGAAGGACTTCTGGCACATGGCACACTTAAAGCCATGTGTCAACACACCAGACCAGGGACAACAGGGTTGACCTACTGATGAGGGTCAATGACATCACTGACCCAATCTTGTAAGGCAGGGACATGCCACAGGGCAGACCAAGGGCAGCTTTGCTGGCAGCATGGATAATGAGTCAACTGTGCATCAGTACAGGTGACACAACCACCATGAAGCAAGCTCCTCTGTCTCCCAAGCTTCCCACATTGACTCTCCAAGCCATGGCATTAACAGAGGCACCACACAGCAATGAACGCCTCTGTTTTCATTTCTGCCACTGTTACCCCGGCAGGAGGCAAGCAAAAAGGGTATCAGATCCCAAAAACCTGGGGAGGGGGGGGGTGTGGTGGAAATAAATACCTGCTGGGAATCCCCAGTGGTTTCAGGGAGTGGCCCCCTTGTTCCACAGCCAGCCTCTCTAAGCAAAGGTCTGCTCTTTGCCTTTGTGACAATCATCATTGTGGAGAGGTTGGTGCTGGTCTCTTCTCACAGGTAGTGATAGAACAAGAGGGAATGGCCTCAAGCTGGGTAGGTTTTAGAGTGGATATTAGGAACAATTTTTTCCCAGCAAGAGTGGTCAGACATTGGAATGAGCTGCCCAAGGAGATGGTTGAGTCCCCAACCCTGAATGTGTTTAAAAGTCATTTGGATGTGGTACTTGGGGATATGGTTTAGGGTGAACCTTGTAGAGTAGGGATGTGGGTTGGACTTGGTGATCCTGAGGGGCTTTTCCAACCTGAATGTTTCTGTGATTCTGTGATCTGCCTCCTTACAGAGAAAGGATGAAAAATAATCTGGGGGTGCTGCTACAGAGAAAGAGAATGTAAGTACCTTGGCAGTACCAGGAAAAGCATGAAGCTGAAGTAACATCTATGGGACAAGGTTTCCAGTCAGCTGCACCATTCAGCCAGGAACTGCTGTTTCAGACAGGGCTTTCCCAGCCTGGAACAAACAAATGCAGGGCCTGAAGGTTGCTCAGCAGGAACCCATCCATGAGACAGCTTTTCATGGTGACATTGTGTTCAACAAAGCAAAACGTTTGAGTTGGAATTAAAAATACAACAAAAAGAAATCCCCACAGGCTGTCACAAAAAGAATTTTTTTTTTTTTTGCTTCATGATTAAAAAAGAGAGTTGAGTGTTTGTGAAAACAGAGTAGATCAAACCCCCTTTTTGTGACAAGTTCACTGTAAATGAAAAACTTGGGATATAAAGGGGGCACCCTCCAGACCCTTGGCCTCTGTTAGAGGAAAAAGGATCCTTCTCTCTGTGACAGAGACAAAGCCAGCAACAGGAAAAGCCATGGCTGCTGGCAGATAGCTGGTGATGGCAGTTTAGATTTTGTTTTGAAGTAATTCAAATTAAGAAGAAAGGGTGGGAAGCCAAGAAGGAGGAGAAGAAAAGGAGGAGGAAAACAACAAGAAGAAGGGGCACAAAACAAGAAGAAGAAGGGGGAAAAAAACAAAGAAGAAGAAAGGGAAGGGAAACGAAGAAAGGGTGGGTTAGTGTTTTTTGTTCAGTGGTTTGGGAGAGATCCTTGCATGTGTCTTCAACCTCCACACTTCTCAGCTCCTGCCTCCTCCCTGCTAGGGAAGAAAAAACAAACAAAAAAAACCACCCAGCCAACTCCTGAGTGGTTTTTTTTTGTTTTTCCTTCTGAGCTGAAGCCAACCTAGTTTTGAGCCTTTTCAGAAGTAAATAATCACAAAGAGATTTTCTTTTAAAAAAAGCTAAATTACATATATTAAGGGGAAAAAAAAAAAAAGTGTATTTCCTATTGAAAATGTCACAGTGAAAGAAAATAAAAATTAAAAATGTAATTTTTTTTTTGGTGGTTGTTATTTTTGGTGGTAAAATAGCAGAACTGTTTTGGGGCTGGGGGCTTCCAGCCTGCATTCAGAGACTTTCAAGGCCCATCTGGATGCCTTCCTGTGTGACCTGCCCTAGGTGATCCTGGTCTGGTAGGGGGTTTGGACTTGTTCTCCAGAGGTCCTTTCCAGCCGCTACCATTCTGTGATGCCGGCCCTGTCCCGTGGGGTGCAGGCAGAGCTGGGAGCTGTGGGATGCTGGAAGCCATCTGTGCTCCCCAGCCCTCCGCTCAGTCACGTGTGAGGCTCTTGGAAGCAGACCCAGCTCCTTCCCTTGGTGCTGTGGCTCCTTCCAGCAGGCCAGAGCGAGCGGGTGTGCGTGCGAGGAGGGAGCTGGTGCCTGGCCTCCCAGCCTGCTGGCACAGGCGAGCCGCCCCGGTGGGCAGGGGAGCTTGGGGAGGCTGGGCTGGCCCTGGGCACGAGAAGGGCCTGGAAGGTGGGAGCGTGAGGGTGCTGTGCTCAGCCAGGGTTTCCTCGGTTTCACTCCAAGGCAGAGGAATGTCTATGCATAACCACATCCAGATGTGCCTCCTTGGCAGCCTGCTGCTGAGACATAAGCGAGGGGACGCAGGATCGGCGCTCTAGAATGGGATGTAAGTATCTGCTCTGTCTGTTTGATCAGGGTGGGCTGGGAAGGCTCAGGCAGCAAGCAGCCTGAAGTGGAGACTGTCCCTGCTGCTTCCCTTCTCCTCCAGCCTGCAGCTTTTCTTTCTGCCTTGTTCTTGCAGTGTCCTTAAGTGCAGCACCCTGAGCTGCAATGGTTAACACGCAGCGGTTTGGCTACGGGCTCTGAACGGTCCTGCTACGTCTGCTTCACCCTTTACTTCCCAAAGAACTTTCTTGGGGGTGTTTGAGGTTGGTTTTCCAGCGGCAAGTTTGGGGCTTCTTTAGACTGTGCCTCCAGAGACAGAGTTTCCTACCAGGCACAAACATGTTCTAGTTATCAGCCATTCCTCGGCAGCAACGGGACACGAATCTCGCCCCTGCCCCCATTCCACATTAGGGAATGCTTTGAGCAAAACATGGGAATGTTCACACTCTCCAGTATCACACAGGGAGAAAGGGAAAAAAATAATCATCGAAACGGGCAGCTTCTGACCACGTTTTATAACAGCTTTGGGGCATCTTTGGATAAACTTGAGCAATAGGTGCCACCTGGCAATTAGTGGGGCGAGTCACCACGTAGTCCCAGTCCTGTCCACGCCGGGGTGCAGCAACACATCCATGCTCATGCACTGGAGCTGCTGGGATTTGGGGCACATTACCAGAGACAGTGAGTGTTGGGAAGGGCTGGGAAAGGAGGGTGGTTGTTTTGCTGGGGCTGTTTCTTACCCCTTCGTGAGCCTGCAAAGCTTTATTCTTCCTCCTGGAGCCAGGGAAAATGAGTTTGCAAGAGGGAGGAGGGCAGGTTCCTTATCCTGTTTTTGGCTGCTCCAGGAAGGGCCTGTCTCCCTGAAGCACTCAGGGGGTGAGCTGAGCTGCTGAGCTCTCCATAGGTCTGAAAATCACCCCACCTACACATATGACTGTGCCTGAATTTAGGAAAGTACCTCTGGAGGCTGCTGAGCCTGTGAAAGGTAATTGCATGATACCTTCTGCTACCTTGTTGGCAGCTGAATGCTCTCATTAGAGACCTGGTGCTGCACTTCGGAGGAACTGGAGCTTTCCCTGCTTGCTGGATCTTGCCATGACATGCCTGGCACCGCCCCCATGGCACATCTCATCCTACAAGGACCAGGCACACATCCTGCACTGCTGAAACACAGCAGAACTGCAGGGCCCAAACCCTGCCACATCTGCACAAGTGACTCACCAGTGGGTCTGCAGGGTGACGGGAGGAGTAGTGCCAGCAGCCAGCATTTCCCAGAGGTCATGGAGATGGTCGAGCAGGCAGACAGGGCTGCAAAGAGCCATCAGAGCTTCTATGCACAGCTCCCACTTGCCTTCTGCCAGGGTTGCACGGTGGTTCCTTGATGGGGATTTCACTGCCCTCTGCAACTCCCTCAAAAGAAGGTTTGAGCCAGGTAGAGGTCAGTTTGGTCTTACACACAAGAGAGAGTGAGAGGAAATGGCCTCAGGTTACACCAGGAGGGGTTCAGGCTGGATATTAGGAAACATTTCTTCACAGAAAGGGTTGTCAAGCGTTGGAACAGGCTGCCCAGGCAAGCAGTGGAGTCATCATCCCTGTAGTTATTTAAAAGACTGATGTGGTGCTGAGGGATGTAGTTTAGTGGTAGCAGCTTAGCAGTAGCTGTGGGGTTGTGAGCTCCAGGTGAGTGGTTGGACAGGATGATCTCAAAAGGTCTCTTCTAGCCTCAGCAGTTCTCTGGTTCTATGGATGGTCTAAGTTCCTTTCTGAGCCACTTGTACATGATAGCAGACATCTTAGTACCCGTCTCCAGCCTTTGCCCAGCAGCTCTGCAGTTCCTCTGTGTTTCAGTTTGCATTATTGCATAAAAGCTTCAGCAGCTGGGGTGGAAGCTCAAAGGAGGCAACCGCAGCAACCATTTGCAAGCAGCTAAGGCATGACTGGCATTGCAAAGGCAAGGCTAGCAGTGGCAGCAAGGGAGACTGCAATAAAACAGGACCAGCTGGGAAGCTGATGAAACCACATATTTGAGGACTGGGGCAAGCAGAGAGAGAAAAAGAAGGTGCTCTGTCGTCTAACAGTGTGGATCTCATCCATTTGTTTGCACTGGCCTGGAAAGCAGCTCAGACAGGAAAGCTGGAAATGGTTTCTGGAGCTGGGCCTGCATTTTTGTTACCTGCTTGCACAGTTTCAGCCAGTAGAACTTTTGCCTTTGGGTGCTGCAATACAGTGGAAGCAGTGACACTGTGCTGGTGATGCTGCACTGTGGGCTGGAGCACTGCTGTGACAATGGCACCATCCAGCAGCTCAGTGCAGCTGAGCACTGATTTTGAGCCTCTGTCCCTCTGTTTGGCTCTGAGTCACGATCCCAGCTGCTGGGAAAGTTCTCAGGACATTCAGCTAATGAAATCCTACACAGCCTGCTCCCAGTTTGTTTATAGATGTGGAGGGTTCCAAGCAGCTGGCTGAGATGGACTCTTCCGATAAGGCAGCTTAGTGACTGCTTTGATTACTTCATGTTTCTAGAGCTTTGCACCAACAAATGTGGTGAGGAGTGTCTCTTGTATTCCAAGCCAGCCTTGTACTTCTAGTCAAGATCAAATCGTTCAAGCATGGCTTTGTAATCCCTTAGTTCCACATGAGAACTCTTCACCAACACCCTGCCACGCAGAGAGGCACCAAAGCCACTTGGAGCATCAGCTTCGAGGCCATTAACTTTGCCTGGGGGGAAAACAAACAATGAATTAAAAAAAAACAAAACTGAACCAACACACACAAAAAAACTCAAACAAACAAAAAACCAAAACACAACCATGGAGGAATACAACTCATGACAAATGTGAAAGAGGTCTTCTTCCCCTGCTCCAACACAGAACTGTTTTCCCCCCTTTAAGCACTCCAAACCCTGCTCAAACAGTGAAACCCAAGTTACTTCATGCACTGTTCTGTATGTGGGGCCAAACAAACCTAGCACTGAAAGCTGACCCTTTTCCCTGTGGGCACCCCAAGGACACCCATGAGATACAAAAACAAAGATGAGGTTTTGCCTGCACAAGACCCACACCAAGATAAGCACTAAAGCAAAGGTTCCAAACTTTCAGCTGAGTTGAGGCTCCTTTGCAAAGCAGCACAAAGCAGCATGGAAACAGTGAAACAAGCGATCTCCACACAAAGGGAGTGCTGCTCATGTCTGCCTGCCCAGCAATGCATTCAAGCTAAACTGGTGTGGACACAGAAGTCAAAACACTCTCCTGGGACTTGGAGGATAGGACCAAGTGAGGCTTGGTAGGAAGATGTAGTCACCAGAGCTTCAGGCAGTGCAGGCTGGCTGCTGTCAGCACCCTGGTCTAAGTGAGGTAAAGCTAATTTCTCCATGGCTGCAAGGGGGCCACAGGCTGTGGTGCTCCTGCTGCTGGCTGCTGCTTGAGCAGCCTCAGCAAAAGGAGTCAGAGGAACAGCAGCACAAGGTGACAAAGGCCTGGGAGCTTGATTTACTCTTGAGTGAACCAGACTGCAAAAACTGCTGGGAACAAGGTGGGAGAGGGAGACGTGCACCCTGTGGGCCAGAGTTTAGAGCTCAGTTTCCAGCACTAGGTGTTACAACCCAACTTTGTTCTCATGAAATGCCTTCAATCAACGTGAAAGGCAAATATCCAAGACTTCAGGCTTTGCTTCAAAGCATCCCCACCACCCAAAATATTCCAAGGTCCCATGAGGATTAAAAAGAAAAAACTCATTGAACCCACTGGAGCTGGATCCCAAATGCTTTCTTTAGCTCAATTTACAGAGAAACAGATAAGCCATCTCCATCAGCAGCCACAGCAGCACATACTGCATAGCCTCACAATGTGCACAGCCCCTCCATCGCCCAGCTCAAACCTACCAGTGACAGCTCCAGCTTCAGGAATGAGGAGGAGAGCTGGGAGGGAGCTGGAAATGCTTCACATGCAGCAAGTTGATCTGCTGTACATGATGGGGAGGGATGCTCCTGTGAGCCAAGCTGGGATGAAGGTACAGCAAGGCTCATGGCTGTGTTTTGTACAGAGTTGCTTTGCTTTGCTCAAAGTTCCACATTCCCAGCTTGCCTCGTTCCTGCAACTGCTTCTCCTCAGGCTGGGGAGGAGGCACAAAGCAACAGGCTGAAATCTCCAAGGCTTCTTGACTGAATTCAGGGACAGGATCCAGAGGCTTTTCCCCATCTGGGCCCATGAGAGCACAAGTGCCAAGCAATGGAGGACATGACAGCTGCTGCAAAAGAAGGAAGTTTCCAGGATGAGCTCAAGGCTTTGTGTCATTCAGCTGAGAGGAATGGGGACTTAATCACCATTTAGCTGCTCTTATTGCAGCTCTCCTTGGCCATATTTCAGAATTCTCTTCTAACTCAATGAAAGCCAGGCAGAGGACTGGGCCCTCTGCCCAAGTGTGCATCAGTGCAGCTCAGATTCCCTGTCTGGATGCTCACCAGGGTGCTGTGCCCAGCTCTGGCTGTTTCCAGCTTTCGAGCATTTTCTTGCTTCTCAGGTCGTGTAGGCTCTAGCACTCTTGATCCTTCTAGCATGTTCCCCGTGTACAGGCTCCCCATGTTTCCACTTCATCAATATGGGACCTCTTGGCCTCCTGCTACAGCCCAGCTCAACCCTCAAATGTTGCTGGTGCTCACAGCCCAGCACATGACACTCCCAACCTTCCCCAAGTCCTCCTTTATCCCACTGGTGGGGCAAACTGCACCATCCCATTCAGTTCTGCTCAAGCTGGACTCCAGATCCTAGCTGCAGCCATCCCCAGATAGTCAAAGAGGTACAATTTCCCATTTCTTCACACTTGGAGGACAAGGAGAGGCAGCCCTGGCAGCCAAGCCCACATTCCCTGAGGCACTAAGTGACACAGCAGCTTTATAACCCCAGCTACACAGTGGCTGGACATCCCTCTCAATGGGCTGCCCATGAAGGTGGTTGAGTCCCCAACCCTGGATGTGTTTAAAACTCATTTGGATGTGGGGCTTGGAGATATGGGTTNCCGGAGGTGAAGGTGCAGCAAGAACCTGCACTAAGAAACACTCTGCTGTGCTCACATCTCTTTTGTTTGGCATCAGGTATTTCCTGCTCACTTTGATAGCCCTGTAATTTTGAGCTCTGGATGGTGCTGAGGTGGTTGGGTAATCTTTTCTGGCTAAAGGATGCAATGGAGCATCTGCCAGAATCATCAATCCCTCTGATTTCAGGAACAAGACAGCTTTTCCCACACTGACATCCATGGATAGACCTCACACCTGCATAATGATGATAGAATGGTAGGGGTAGGAAGGGAGCTCTGGAGATCAGCTAGTCCAGCCCCCCTGCCAAAGCAGTCAAGGGTATTTCCTTCAAAAGAAGGGAATTTCAGAAGGAAATATCTAGCAAAGACTGGAAAAAAAAAAAAACAACCCACCTCCAAATCATATAATTTGATCAGAGGAGACTGACAACTTCTTTTGAAAGCTAGATGTCTATATTCAACACTGAACTCTTTTATTGCAGCATAAAAATGGCTATTTCAAGGCCTTTTCTTTCAATAAATGACAAGACAGAAAAAAATTCTGGCTATCAGCCCAGGCTTGTAATAATCCAGGGTTTTTCTTGGCTTTTTCAAGGGTGCTTATAGCCAGATCCTGAGATGCTGGCAGGATAGATCTGTAAGTCATGGAAATGATGAGTTTTGTGACATACACATTTATTCCAAATCCTCACTGATAAAATTAAACACAGGAAAGAGCCAGGACATTTATTCAGCTCCTTAATTACCATCTGCAGCCTGGCAGCTGAAATAAGAGCAAACTTTTGCATAGAAAGTGGGAAAAAAATAAGACAAATCAGAATGGGGAAAGAGATGAGACTTTGTAGAGAGCTTGCATGGAGATACACAAACATCCCAACTCTGTCAGGATCCATCCCACTGGTTCCACATCTCCCACTCACTTTGGAGACTGCACAAAACCAAGCAGCACCTTAATAAAGGCCAACCCATCACAAGACGAAAAAAAAAAAAAAAAAAGCCTCAGTTTTAGTTCTTAAGAGCTTTTTGAGACAGGGTCCCTGTATTTTGGTACCTCAATAGCACCCAGCAAAAATTCTCACTCCTGATGGGCAGAAGAGCAAGATGGGTGAGATGATCTTGGCTAATTCAAGACAACTGTAATACTGTCAAAGGAGGCTTAAGAGCATAAAATCACAGATCATCCAGTCCCATCATCAACCCAACACCACCACAGCCACTGTACCATGCCCCACAGTGCCATGGCCACACATTTCTTCAACACCTCCAGGCATGGGGACTCCGCCCCCTCTCTGGGCAGCCTGTGCCAGTCCCTGACAACTCCACCAGCAAAGAAATTTTTCCTCATCTCCAACCTAACCCTCCCCTGGCACAATTTCCTCTCCTTCTATCACCTGAGCCTAGAGAGAAGAAACCAACCCCGTTTCACTGCAACTTCCTTTCAGGGAGCTGTAGAGAGCAAGAAGGTGGCTGAGGGGAGACCTCAAAAATAAACATCCCCTGTTCCTTCAGCTACTCCACCCAAGACTTGTGCCTCAGATCTTTCATGAGCTTTGCTGCCCTTCTCTGGATCTGCTCCAGACTCTCAATGCTTTTCCTGTAGTGAGTGGCTCCGAAACTGAACGCCAGGATTTGAGGTGCCCCATTTTTGAGCTGCTGTGGGGACAGTGGTGATGACAGAAGCCATGCTTGCTGCAGATGCTGGACCAGCTCCTTCCCTCAACTATGGTTATGTGCTGCTTTCTGCTTCTTCCTGCTCTTTCATGATTGGTTTTGTTTGTTTGTTTGCAGCTGAAGAACTGGGTGAATGAGTCAGAAGATCTCCAGGAAGAGTAAGCCAGAAACCAAATTTTGTATTTCAAAAGACAGCTTCACCTTTCACACTTGACTAAAACATTCCTAACATCAGACTCTGCCTTGCTTCTGCCTGTTGGGATTCATTCACCCACCTCTTGCTTACCAGCTAGGATGTTTTTGGTGTCTTCTCACACGGAACAAGTGACAGGACAAGAGGAACAGCCTCAAGTTGCACCAGGGGAGGTTCAGATTGGATACCAGGAAAAATTTCTTGCCCATGAAGGTAGTGGAGTCACCATCCCTGGAGGTATTTAAAAGCCACATGGATGTGGTGCTGAGGGAGGTGGTTTTGTGGTGGCTTAGTAGTAGTGGTGGGATTGGCAAGCTGCAGGTGAGTGCAGGAAGTGATGATCTCAGAGATCTCTTCCAACCTCAACAGTTCTCTGAGTCTGTGATTTGGCAAAGGCAAAACATCTGTGCCCCTTCTAACCTTATTAGTGGAAGTTATTTATAATGGTTTAATATTTTATAAAGATCACTGGCAGCAAAAAGGCCTTGAGTGCACCTGAGTGTGTGCTTAATGTGCTCATTTTCAAGCACAAATCACAGCTGGCTTTTTGCCCCTCAGCAGCCAGCTCCCTGCCTCCCTGTCTTGACTAAAAAAAAAAAAAAAAACCAAAAACAAAAACAAATGAAAAAAAGCCCAACAGGGTAAAAGCAGCAAGAAACAGTTACCAAGTTAGGGGGGAAAAACTATAAAAAAGAAAATAATCAAATGATTCTTAAGGGCTTGTAGTGAGAGGACATGGAGGAACGGATTGAAAAGATTTGGACTGGAAATTAGAAAGAAATTCCTTACAGGGAGGGCGGGGAGACACTGCAAAAAGTCACCCAGGGAGGTTGTGGTTGCCCCCTCCCTGGACAAGGCCAGGCTGGATGAGGCCTTGAGCAACTTGATCTAGTGGAAGGCTTCTCTGCCCATGGCATGGGGTTGGAACCAGATGAGCCTTGAGGCCCCTTCCAACCCAACCCATTCTGTGATTCTTTGGTTTGTGGAAGGATGGCATTGCTCATCATTTCCACCTCGTTATTCCCAAAGCAGCAAACCCCCTGAGAAATCAAACATGTTGAGCAGAGGGATGTGTGAGGAAGGGCTGGTTTCACCTTGTGCTTCAGGAGTGGTGTTCAGGCTTGGTGGCTTAACTAACCACATCACGCAGCCAGAGCAGTAGAATCGGGAAGAGGTTTGCAACCTTTGTGCCTTGGGCAAGTTCCTCAACACGTTCCAGCTTAGATTTACCTGCATGCATCAGCAAAGCTGCCAGCTCCTCATTGCTGACCCTCTGTACATTTCTTTATAGATGGACATTGGTGCTGAGCAGATCAGACACAGCTCCTAACAGTCCCAGAAACACAATGAGAGTTCGTCTCAAAGGCGATGCGATCTGTACCCTCTTCCTGCTGGTGGCACTTTGCTCTTTACTCTACTCCCAGCTGGAACATTTGGTCCCAGCAGGAAACAAGGAGCTGACGCAGAAGCAGCCTTCAGTAGCACCAAAAGTAGTCTCTGACCCCAGAGGACCTTGGAGACCAAGGCCAACACAGGCAAAGGTGCCCAGACCTGAAGCAATTCCTGCTGTTAGACGAAAAGAAGTGGCCAACAACAGGGTCCAAACTACAACTCCAGCCCCAGTGACCGATTCTGCCTTTGACTTCAAGCTCTATCTCCTGAACAAGGACAAGAGGAACTTCAATCTTCTTATTAACCAGCCCAAGAAATGCAGGAAAACACCTGGAGGTCCCTTTCTGCTCATTGCTATCAAATCAGTAGTAGAAGACTTTGACAGACGTGAGATTGTCCGGAAGACTTGGGGCAGGGAGGGTCTGGTGAACGGGGAGCAGATCCAGCGAGTGTTCCTCCTGGGAACACCAAAGAATAGGACAGTGCTGGAAACGTGGGAGACCCTGATCCACCAGGAGAGTCAGGCATACCAGGACATTTTACTGTGGGACTTCATGGACACCTTCTTCAACCTGACCCTGAAGGAGATCCACTTCCTGAACTGGGCTGCTGAGTTCTGCCGCAACGTGAAGTTCATCTTTAAAGGTGACGCTGACGTCTTTGTTAACGTGGAGAACATCATTGACTTCCTCCAGAGACATGACCCCGCTGAGGACCTCTTTGTCGGGGACATCATCTACAACGCCCGCCCCATCCGTGTCCAGAAGAGCAAATACTACATCCCGCAGACCATGTATGGCCTAAGCGTCTACCCAGCCTATGCAGGAGGAGGAGGGTTTCTGCTGTCCAGCCACACCATGAGGAAGCTCTCTAGGGCCTGCAGAGAGGTGGAACTCTTCCCCATCGACGATGTCTTCTTGGGTATGTGCCTACAGAGAATCAACCTCAAACCCATTTCGCACGAAGGGTTCAAGACCTTTGGCATCGTTAAGCCTTCTGCTGCCCCGCACCTCCAGACATTTGACCCTTGTTTTTACAAAGATCTCATGGTAGTTCACAGCCTGAAAGTTGCTGAGATCTGGCTAATGTGGAACCTGCTCCACAGCCCACATCTTTCCTGTACTCAGAAGAAGCAAGTGAAGAAGCCTTTCCAATGGAAAATGAAGGCTCAAATAACACAGGCAGCACCCCTTGGATAATGCAGGCAGACCACAGTAGAAACAGGCAGCAAAACAGCTGAGAAAGGGAAGCTGGTGCCACTGCAACCAAAAGGCACCAACTTTTGAAGTACTTCAGCACATCATCTTCTCTTAAGATTCATAAATGAGACCAATTACTGCAGGATTTTGCCCAAATCCCACATTTGCACATGTATCATATAGGTCTTTCTCCAGTAAGGAGTCCAAATAACCCTAACAACATCTTTAATTTATTATTATTTATTAGAAATGTAGTAGTGCTCAGTGGGCCAATGTGTGGGGAGAAAAAAAGAAAAAAAGGACATTGCAAAAGGTAATCCTTGGAGATTTTTAAGCACTGTGAGACATAAAAGATAGAGAGTAAGAGATCACAGAATCACAATGGTTGGAAGGAGCTCTAAGATCATCAGGTTCAACCATTATCCAACTCTGATGTCATCAAGGAGCACAAGAATCGTTGCCAACTTGTCACCTTGACTTGGATTCATTAAGAAATGACCAAAAGCTGCATAGAAACTGAAGGAGAGGAAATCAAATCACCTTAGTGTATGCTCAGATCAAACCACCACTGCTTGGTTGACTTTTTGTTGGCCTTGTACAGGGGAGAATAGAACAACTAGCAGCTGTTAAAATGGGGTCCTATACCCTAAAGGTAGGAGGGACAATAAGAAAATAAACCAGAAGCTGAGGCTGGCATGGGTAGTTGAGCAAAGGGGAGGTAAGAAGACAACTGGAAAGGGACAGAATTCCAAAGGGCTTTTAAAGAAAGGGCAAGAAGAACTCTGAGTTGCTGCCTGTGAGCCTGGATTTGTCATTATTTGTAGCAACACCTCAGGTCAAATCTCTGCTCCACTGACACACTCTAGTTTTGGCATTTCCACCGAGAGCTCAGGCTCTCAACACTATCAACTTGCACTGAGTGCCAGTCAGCAAAATCATCCAACAGCATCTAATGTCTCTTACCATCTATTCCAGATCTTCAGAAGGTTGGATAAATCCTTTGGCCTTTGCTTGTGAGGGTAAAACCACAGAGAGCTGCTGCTTGCATTGCATTTGGGAGCTTCTTCAAACCGAGGGAAAAGTTGTCAGCGAGCTGGGCTGCTTTCTGCAGTCCTCAGTGCTCTTGCCTGGCATGCAGCAAACTGTGAAGAGCAGCCAAGACTCCTCACATTGCTGTGGGTGACATGTGAAAGCAGAAAGTATTCCTCAGACAACAGGCTTCAGATAAAAGCCTTTCTAAATTTATCACCAGAAAGCAAACCCACAAAGCAATCTTTCTGTTGGACTTTCCAAACTTCAGCCAGTCTGCAGCCTCAGAAGTATTTTAAGTACAGGGACAGCAGATTGCTCAGTTTTTCAAAGAACAGGCAATGCTTTGAAGCAACAGATTACCTTAAAAGAGCATCATCATCTTCTTGGACATCAGAAAGGAAGCAAATTTCTTTAGATCAGGGTTAAAAAGCTATGGAATCCATGGGGCAAGGAGCCTGGACTCACCTCTGACACCATGTCTGTTAATTCTTCTGCAGTGTTTGCCCTCTCATCCAAACTCCTACCCATCAGAGAACCCCTGATGCCATTCCTCTTCAGAAGGAGCTTCAAAAAGGAAACCAAAATCAGGTCTAAGTGTCCTGACAGGTGCTCTCCCTTGAACACAGCCTGCAGCCTGGCTACATTTCCTGTTTAGGTATAACCTTCCTCCCACCCAGCAGCAGTCCAGGCTCACTGCTCATTAAGTAAGCACACCACAGAGTAAAGGCTAGCAGACAGTGACTGTGGGTAGACTATTCCCAACAGGCTTGCACACCATCCCCATTGGAAGGGTTTAAGGCTTGCACACCCAAGGAAAAGTCACCTAGACAGAATTCAGAAGACTCTGTTGACCCTCACTGCCCAAAACAGCTCCTAGCCTCCAGAAGTGATGTTCATCATAATTAATTCCATGAGGAAATATGCCCCTTCAGGAACATTTTTCATCAAATCTCATTTTAAGGGAGAAATAAATTCAATTTGATGTCACTTGCCCAACAGAGAAGGTCAGTCACTTCATTTTTAGACTGGAATATACTCTGAGAAGTGAGAGTTCCCACAGCTTTGGGAGCAGAGGAGGGATTTGGCCTTCTCTATGTCTACAGCCTATTTGCTGTCACCACAGACACATTCCCAGACCCCAAATGGAGTCTACAACTCTTCTCTTTAACAACTCTTCCATGCCATGTCTGAATTAAGCAGAAATTGCCATTTCTTGCATAAGAGCAACATTTTTTCCACACACTTTGCCTGCTTAACTGGAACGAGTCTCTGGACTATTTAGGTGCTGGGTTTTGATGCCCTGAACATTTTGGCCTAAGCCAGGTCTCGTGTTGGGCTCAATCACAGAATTGTTTTGGTTGGAAAAGGCTTCTAAGATCACCAGGTCCAACCATCAACCCAACACCACCATAGCCATGTGCACCAAAGTGCCATGGCCATAGGTTCCTTGAACACCTCCAGGCACAGGGACTCCACCACCTCTCTGGGCAGCCTGTGCCAATCCCTGGCCACTCTTGCAGCAAAGAAACTTTCCCTCACCTCCAAGCTAAACCTCCCCTGGCACAATTTCAGGCCACTGCCTCTCGCTCTATCACAAGATGGACTTTATCATCTTGAAAGCCTTCTCCAACCTGAAAAATTCCAGAATTTGGTAGATTTTCAGGATCCAATCCTGAAATCCAAAAGCTCCTGTGAGCTCTCCAGGGCTCTGCCAGAGCCTTGCTGGTGGGGGAAAGCCAGTCACAGCCCTGCATGCTATCATCTGTGATGGTTATGAGCCTGTACAGAAACCTGTCACCTGTGATTAATTTTCACTTGAAAAAATTATTTATGCCAGAATTAAAAGACAGGTTGTGGACATGCTGCCAGTTGTCAGAGTGAGTCTGTCAAGTACTAACACCACAGCTAACGTTCATGAAGACAGCAAGAAAAAAAAAATACATTATTCATTAGATAACTTGGTGCAAACTTTTCCTTAAGCTGGACTTGGTTTAATGGTAAAGACAGAAAAATAAACCTGGCTTACCTGATGACTTTGTAAAAGGCAGCTAGTCAGGTCCAGAAGTCCTTCTTGAGATCTGCTTTTTAAGCTTGGAAATACAGATTGGTTGCTCCTCTAGAATGTCTTTGGTTCTACCCAAAACACAGCATTAACAAGAGTGCATTTTGGCCAAGATCAAAGCCATGGCTCAGCAGCCACCTGTCACAGAATCCCAGCATGCTGAGGACTGCAAGAGATCTCTGGAGATCATCCAGTCCAACCCTGTTGCTTAAAGCAGGGGCACCTCACAACAGCTTGCTCAGGATCACAATATCCAGGTGGGGTTGGAATCTCTCTGGAGGAGACTCCACCACCTCTCTGGGCAGCCTGCTCCAGGGCTCCAGCACCTTCACACCAAGCAAGTTTCTCCTTATGTTCAGATGGAACCTCCTGGGCTCCAGTTTGTGCCCTCTGGCCTTGCCAGCACATACAGCTTTCAGAAAGAGAATTAGAGAGCATCTCTTATACTCTGTTGCCTTAGTCTATGGAATAGCTGATTTCTTTTATTCTATGAACACTAAACCTTTTGTCTTTGTTCTCCAGCCTCTGCTGCATGGCTTTTTGGACCTAGTTTTAGCTGCAGCTGAGCTGGAATCTCATAGACCCCACATGTGAGCACAACCTGCTCACAGGGAGATGCTGGCAGGCAGTGCTGCAGCCTTGCAGTCCATTAAGTTCTACTTTGACTTCACCAAAAGGTGGGTATCCTAAAAGATGGAGGGGCACAGGGGGACCTTTCCAGAAGACCTTAAAACCCCTTAGTGGGTATATGAGCTGGCAGAATGACCCAGAAATGACCTTTCTGATGCTAAACCATCCATTTCTGAATGATCTTCTCAGCAGCTTTAATTAACTGCCCGATTCAATGCACCACTTGAGGTTTTGCTACAAAGCCTTGCTTGGGAGGTTTTTTCTCATGACTAAACCCATGATCAGAAAAGAAAACACAGAAACATCCTAAGTGGGCTCCACCAGTAGCAAGGATAGCAAGCAGACTTCCTCCAGACAGATATAAACAGCTGAACTCAAAAGACTTACAAGACACAACCTGCCCACATGAAATCTGCCATATGAGGCACCTTGCTCCTTGTCTGCACACTGAAGCAAGCAAAGAGGACCAGAGTCTCTCTCTCTTATGAAGAAAGGCTGAGGGACTTGGGGCTTTTCATCCTGGAGAAGACAGAGGGATCTCATCAGTGCTGATCATTACTTCAAGGATGGGTGTCAGGAGGATGGGGCCAGGCTTTTTTCAGTGGTGCCCAGTGATGGGACAAAGGGTAACAGGCACAAACTGGAACACAGGAAGCTCCAACTAAACATCAGGAGGAACTGTATGTTGAGATTGCCATAGCACTGGAGCAGGCTGCCCAGAGAGGTGCTAAAGTTTCCATCTCTGGAGTCATTCAAGGCCCACCTGAATGCTGTCCTATGCAACCTGCTCTGGCAGGGGGGTTGGACTTGATGATCTCCAGAGGTCCCTTCCAACCTCTGTAACTTAGTGAAATAGCTATAGCTTGGCCTCAACATTGCTTTCAAAGGAAGAGCCACATGCAAGCTGACTCTCCTATACATTTGGAACCATCAGACACCACCCAAAAGAAGCTCAGCTTTACAGTTGCTCAGCAACTGCCAGGCTCTGACAAAAAGTAGAAAGTCAACAAGCAGTGGGCACCAACATCCTCAGCTTCCTTTTGTAGAATGCCAGCTGGAGCCAAACCTCTAGCCAGCCCCTGACAAGGATGAATCACCATCCTGTTGTAATGCTGAGCTGTGGGAAAGGCTTTGGGTTTAGACAGGTTTGATGAGAGTTCTGGAATATGAATGATCATGACTGTATGAATCAGTTCTCACACATCACCTGATTATTATGTCAGGAAAAAAATGAAAAAAGAGAAAAAAAAAAAAAAGTCTTGTTAGAAGCACAGCTCTTCCTGGCAACAGCAAATTGAGTTCTCTTGACAGGAACTGCATTTTGGGGAAGAGAGGGTTCTAGTATTACACAGGAACACTCATCAACATAATGCTGCTCATAACACTCGCAGGAGCCCAGGGACTGCTTGCAGGCCTAAAGAACATGAGAAGAAATATCAGCTTCACTTCCAGAAAGAGCAAAGCAATTGGTTTAGGTGCAACCAAATGAAATCCTGCAGAAAACATTGCAATATTCAAGGTAAGCACAGAATGACAGAATGCATTGGGCTGGAAGAGACCCTCGAAGGTCATCTTGTCTAACCCACTCACAGTCAGCAGGGACAGCAACTAGAACAGGCTGCCCAAGGCACATCAAGTCTGATCTTGAATGTCTCCAGAGATGGGGCCTCCACACACCTCTGGGCAACCTGTTCCAGTATTTCACGACCCTCCTTGTGAGGAACTTCCTCCTGATATCCAACCTGAATCTGCCCTGCTCCAGTTTCAAACCACTGCCCCATGGGCCTATCCCCAGAGGCCATTCTAAACAGTCCCTCCTCAGCCTTCTTGTAGGTCCCCTTCAGATATTGAAATGCAGCTATACCAGACACACACTCTGGATTTCTCTACAAAGGAAGAAGACATCAAAATGGGATCATATCCACAACATGTTTATTAAAAATGCAAAGGTACTTCACCTTGTATCAAATAGGCTTGTCACAAGAAACCAAAATGATGGACCACCAACATGCTGCCAACGTGCAGGGTCTGCATCAGACCACACAACTCTAACAAGGACAGCTGCTGATCTGTCACAGCCCCAATCTCTCAGTTCCTGTGAGACAAAGTGATGGGCCCTGCCCAGCTGCCCTGGCAGAGCGTAAGCTGGCACACTGCTGTACCCCAAGCATCCCTCTGCAAGGCACAGCTTGTGGTTCAGATCAACAGCCTCGTTCCTACCACACTGTCAGCCTCACCTTCTCCCCTCCAGTCCCTTTACTTCCTGTTCTTTCCTCTGTCCATTCTGGTGATTGAAGATTCCACCAGTATTCCCCATCCAGTCCTAAACTTTCCAACACACTACATCCTCAAGGCTTCACAGTCGCTCCCCCAGCACATCAGCACAGGAACAGCCTGGCTTGGCTTGATACAAACAGCAGCAAACAAATCAAATCACCTCAGAGAAGCAAGCTAGGAACAGCTGCAATCAAAGGCAGGGTGAGGAAACCCAAAAGAGCTTCTCCACATGATCTCATGCTCTTCTTCAGGTCTGCCTCTCCCACAAGTCAAAGGCTTTGCACTCAGCCCAGCAGCAGCAGCCAAGATGCAAAGCTGCCTTCATTTTTTTGTCAGAGGAACCCCTCAAGGTGAAAGGACTGACCTAGAGAAGTATCTGGGCTGCAGATTTCATCATCTACACTGTTTCAGTCACCTTGACTCACTAGAGCACTCCAAGTGGGGAGGGGAGTCACTGCAGTTGTCAAATACCTGTGGTTAGCTGCTGGCATCCTGTCCTAAGTCTGACACAGCAGTCCTGACCTCACACTTCCCAGGAATTCCAACTGAACACGCTTGAGAGCAGGATAGTGGTGGCATCTGCATAGCCATGACTCACATAATCCTGTCAAGAATTTATCTCCTCCTGCGGCTACTCTGGAGCCTGTATTAGAAAAGGATTAATTAGAATTAATTGATATTAGCAGGATTAGTGTCATAGTTCAGTAACAAGCACAAGCATGCACACCACCTCCATTCAGAGATGAGGACATCCTCCAAGAGCACACTGAGCTGAGCATGAGACGAGCTCGGTATGCATTCCCAAACTGAAGGATGGTAGAGAAGGGAGAGCTGAGTGCTCTTCCCTGCATTACACAGCCACAGAAGAAATGCAGGTGGAAGGAGGAATCCAGGTCCTTAGGTCCTGCATTCACCTTTTGGTTGCTTCAGGGTAAGCTGACTTCTAAAGCTCTCCTGCAGAAGATCCTCAGGGCACAAGAAAGCAGCATGAGCTCTGCTATTTTACTGCAGGATTAAGCTCTTTGAAGGCTGATTGATTTTAATGACACCCAAAGGCTGACATGAGCATAATCATCACCTTTTGTAAGGCCAGGCAGAGGCCACTGGTTATTTACCATACATTAAAAGACCTTCCTTCTCCTCTTTGGGGTAAAATTTTCTGTGCATTCATGCAGCCTGTTTCCTAGTAGGTGCAAGTCGTTTTAGTTTTTATACTGCTCCTTCAGAGAACGTACTCTAGTGGCTGGAAAGGAGGAACATCAGTCAGGCACTTTAAATACAACATCTGAGAGAGAGTCATATAAAAAGGACTAATTGATTAGGAAAAAAAAAAAAAAACCAAATCAAAACCATCCATGATTTTATTACAAAAACACCCAGCAACTGTAACACAAAAACAGTAACTGAGAGTCTCATTTTATTTTTCTTTCAGTGTACATGCTCATTATTATTCCATTTAATTTACAGAAGGGCTATGTAAAATGAAAGTAAAATTAAGAGAGGAAACAAAAAAAAAAAAAAAAAAAAAGAAAAGGAAGGTTGAGGCCTAGAATTTTCTTAGCAAGCAATGATCACAGGAGACAGCACAGATTGAACAGGGATTCAACAGGAGTGACACCTAGGGGTAAAGGGAAACTTTTTTCCTTATCCATTAGATTCTCCACGGGGCTTTCTTTTTGTTTTGTTTGTTGTAGCAAAACAGTTGAGAATATCACAGTATACAGGAAGACTAAATGGCAAAGAACATCTCACACACACACACACACACACACACACACACGCACACCCACCCACCACATTTATCCCTGCTACTGGTCCAGGATCCAAAACTCGAGTTAACAGTTCATTTCCTCTCTCTCATTCACTGATTAAACTATACAGGATTACACTGTACATGGAGTTAAAATTACAAAAAATGTCCTATTTACAAAATCTGTACACACATAGTAAAACTCACAAAATCCTCATCTATGTATCACAAGTTGCTACACCAAAATATTAAAAATGGGATAAAATTATACATTTCTCTTGTCCTTTTTTTGTTTTCTTTTGTTTTCTTTAAAAAGGGTTCAGTATTTCAAAGACAGACCATCTATTATTTCCCCCTCCCCACCCTCCCAAAATAAGACCAGTAAAGAGAACTAGAAACCTAAAGTATCCTCCTGGGATAAAAACGTTGCAAGCAGCATCTCCCAACTAGAAAGAAGCCTAAATCCTGTCTGCTGGGGTGGGGTGTGCAGGTAGCATCTAGGTACAGAAATGGTGACACTACAAGAAGGATGTCTTTGGCTAAACCTTTGGCATAAATTAAAAATCACAGAGAGAAAAAAAAAATAAAATAAAAGGTTTTCTGGGTGATGGCAGAGCTTGGGAATTTCTTGGTGAGATGCCGCGCCGCGCAGCTTCTCCTTCTCTAAGGAAACGAGATGCCGCGCCGCGCAGCTTCTCCTTCTCTAAGGAAACGAGATGCCGCGCCGCGCAGCTTCTCCTTCTCTAAGGAAACGAGATGCCGCGCCGCGCAGCTTCTCCTTCTCTAAGGAAACGAGATGCCGCGCCGCGCAGCTTCTCCTTCTCTAAGGAAGTGAGATGCCACAACATGCAGCTTCTCCTTCTCTAAGGAAGTGAGATGCCACAACATGCAGCTTCTTCTCTAAGGAAGTGAGATGCCACAACATGCAGCTTCTCCTTCTCTAAGGAAGTGAGATGCCACAACATGCAGCTTCTCCTTCTCTAAGGAAGTGAGATGCCACAACATGCAGCTTCTCCTTCTCTAAGGAAGTGAGATGCCACAACATGCAGCTTCTCCTCTAAGAAAATAGGATGCCATGACATGCAGCTTCTCCTCTAAAGAAATAGATGCCATGACATGCAGCTTCTCCACCTCTAAGAAAAATACATGCCATGACATGCAGCTTCCCTAAGAAAATGAGATCACCACAACATGCAGCTTCTCTTTCTCTAAGCAAACAGAGGTTTTCAAGAAAAAAAAAAATCTAAAGATTTCTAAGAAAAACCAAAAGAATTTGGAACAGAGGCAAAGCTATTTCTTTGCTGAATGTTTCTCTGCTATGAAAAAACTCTGTCAAACCTTTTCACTAAAGCAGAATTCAATCCTAGAAACAGCCTCTTCCAGAATTATTTTGTGAAACTGCTTATAACAAATTAAAAAAAAATTAGTAAACCAGCCATGGCAGAAAACAAACAAACAAAAATATTTTTTTTTCAGCATATCAAGTATATATTAGTGCAGGAAGGTGGATAAATTTGATCCACTGTATAAATAAGCTTTCTGCTCAGCCTCCATTAAATAACCATCACACCCCACTCACACCCAGTACACAGATGCTCCTCAGTGAAGATAAAAACATTGTTTTTTTTTTTCCTCATCAAGTAATTAAAGTGTATGTAGTGCAAATGTTACAACCAAGTATTTATGCAACATGCTACTTTGCTTGGTTTTGTTTAAAAAAAAAAAAAAGTTACACAAAGAAAACAAAACAAAAAAAAAACCAAAACAAAACCCAAAACCAAGATGTGGTGCCTGAAAAAAAAAAAAAAAAAAATCATCATGGACATATATACATCCTTATCACACTTGGTACAATGTCCTAAGCCACAGAAATACCGAGGTGTTTATATCTAGAATATATACACACACATTAAGTTTTGCTTTAGAATGTGACCACCACATCGATACAGTAACACAAACGGACTCAATACCTGCTTCCAGATGCTCCAAGGCTCAGAAAGTTTGTGCTTCTAACTCTTGCAGTCATTATGTGCCCTCCCTCCCCGCCCCTCACACCTCTTCCACGTTCCCACACCCCCCCCCAACCCAGTTCTGCCAGCTGAGAATGGAGGGGACAGAGTCTTCGGGTCTGTGCTGCGAAAGATGAGGGCAACGTAGAGGAATAAACGACGGCACAGGCACCTAAGCTGCTTTCCTTCATCATCAGTTCCATGCCTCATGACGAAGGGTTGAGAGAATTTTCCCTCCACGCTGCTCCTGGCTGGAAAGGCTTATTGAAAAAAAAAAAAAACAAAACAAAAAAACCCAAAAAAAACCAAACCCGAAATAACAAAAAAAAAAATCCCCCCAAAAAAATAAAATAAATCTTAACGTGCTTTCCATATTCTAAGTGGCAGCAAATCAAGGCACGCTGTACTAATTCTGTAGCATTGAGATTGAGCTGACTTTGCAGGGGATGCTCACTGGGGAAGGTCTGATGTTCTCAACTGGCTGCTGGGCCTCGTCGGGCCGTACAGGGTCACAGAAGCTATGTGATTGTTCTGCATCACCTGCAAAAGAACGGCAGGGAAAAGAGAAGTGAAGAACAAGTGGATGCTAAATTGCCAGGCAGAAGACTTAAAATGGTAAATATGGAACTGATCTGCCCTCCCTCCCCCAAACGAAAAAGAAATCCTGACAACCAAAGATAGGAACGAGCTCTTGGCTAGCTCCTAAAGATAGTCTCTAGATTGCCATAGGAGTGTGTCCAGCCCCAATAGAAGGAGGACTTCTAACTGTTAGAGCAGGTCCAGAGGAGGCCCCAAAGATGATCAGAGTGCTGGAGGACCTTTCCTATGAAGACAGGCTGAGAGAGTTGGGATTGTTCAGCCTGGAGAAGAGACTGCTCCAGGTAGACCTTTGTGCCAACTTCCAGCATTTGAAGGGGAGTACAGGAGAACTGAAGGAGGACTTTGTACACAGGCATGGAGTGACAGGACAAGAGATAATGGCTTCAAACTGGAAGCAGCTGAATTGAGCTTAGACACGAGGAAGCAGCTCTTCCCCATGAGGGTGGCAAGGTAGTGGAACAGGCTGCCCAGGGAAGCTATGGTGGTTCCAAGCCTGGAAGTGTTCAAAGCCAGGAAGAGGCCTTGAGCAACTTAGTCTAGTGGGAAGTGTCCCTGCCCATGGCAGGGTGGTCACAACTAGACCATCTTTAAAAGGTTCCTTCCAACTCAAACCATTCCATGATTGTAGGACTTAAAGACCAGGATACTCCACCACTGCTCGGAACCAAGCACGTGCATCTCCTGTCAGTACAGGTTCAGGTGACAAAGCTGAAGTTCCAGCTTTAACATGCAAATATACAACCTCAGAGAAGAGACTGGAAAGCCACTTGTTTCTGCCAACAAACTCTAAGAAATGGGAAATAAGAAGCCAGCAGACTTCTCATCTTCTCTTGCGTTTCTCCTAACCTCAAAGATCATTCGTTGCAGTCCAAAGCAAAAGGTTGACCCAAATGGGTTAGTGTTGTTTGGAGATGATGACCTGAACAGGAGAGAAAAAAAATAACAACCAAAAAGAAAGAAAATGGATGTGTGAGGATGAGGAATTTTTAGTAAAATAAGGTAAATTATAGCAACTTTATCAGGGCTTTCATCAAAGTAGATCTGCTATGCAACAACACTGCCAGACTCCAGGTCAGCCAGAGGGATACCTCTGCTTAACATCCCAGAGCCAGGAAGAAATTAACTAAAAACATTACTAATGACCTCTACAAGAAAACTTTCACCTATCTTGAACAAGAAGAACCCTGAAAATAAACAGATATATAGGAGAAAATTAAAAGCACCATGTAATTAGGTTCCTACAAGTTATTTTGGGCAAGATCCTTTCCCAATTTTCAACCTGCTTTGTGGTTCAGCCTCTGTCATGCGTATTTAGTATTTACTGTCTATTAAGCCACTGGTGTTAGCATCTTAACTAAAATTACCCTGTAAGAGGCTGAAATAGAACTAATCCCAATTTTATAACACATTTTCAAGGTTAACGCATCACTTATTCAGCTCGAGATTTTGGGATCATTTACTTGACAATGAGACTGCCACTGCAATTGGTCACAGCCAAGAAAATCTTAACCCTGTAGAAAATATTTACCTTTTGGCCTTCCTTGTAACTGATCAGTTTCTCAAATTGCATGTCTGAGACATTTGAGATGTGCTCAATAAAGCAAACTCTGGTGGAACTACTCTGGTGTTCATCTGTTGTAGAGAAGGGCTCTGCAATCACTGTTTTACCTCAGCTTTGCTTCTGGCTCTAATGACCTCATTCATATAAAACAGGAGTAAAAGGGGAGCAAAGGGCACAAGGATTTAGGGGAAAAGAAAAAGAAATCAGCCTGATGAAAACATCTCATTTTATGTATTTAAAATTGCTGTAGTATTTTGACAGTAGCCATGGCTTACACTTATCTCCAGATAAATCAGTTTCATCTCAGAAATTCTGTGATTCATAGATTGAATTCTACATCACAGAAAGAAAACTGCAAACAAAATGCTTGTTAAACCCAACCCCTCTACTAACACCATCCTGCATCTCAGCCTCTGTCCTCTAGGAGCACCTACTAGGTCTTCTTTAGGGGCCAGAGTCTGACAGCAAAACAGTCCAAAAGTGCAATAACTCCTCCTCTGCCTAAACTCATCCTCTGTTATCAGCTCAATCCTTGCCAAGCAAAACAGAGAGGTCCTCACCTGTGAAGTACCACTGGCTTCTCTACAGGATGCCCCAGAAGATCCTGAATGCTGTCCCACTGTAAATATATCAAAGACTTTGTGTTAAAATGAGGCACAGGAAAGTGTTTTTTTATATGTAGGAAAAGAATCCTGTACATTTGTTTGTGACACACTTATCTGCCAAATAACACTTCACAGAAATCACAGAAACATTTAGGTTGAAAAAGACCCCTGGGATCATCAAGTCCAACCATTGACCCTACTCTACATAAGTTCACCCCTAAACCATTTCCCCAAACACCACATCTAAACAAACACACCCAAGGCTGGTGACTCAACCACCTCCCTAGGCAGCCCATTCCAATGTCTGACCACTCTTTCTGTGAATATTTTTTTCCTAATGTCCAGTCTAAACCTACCCAGTTGCAGGTAGGTAGGTAGAAAATGCTTCCTTTTGTTCTATCAATAATTACCTGGGAGAAGAGACCAGCACCAACATCTCTACAACATTCTTTTAGGTGCTTGTAGAGATGATGCCTTAGCCTCATCTTCTTCAAACTAAACAGCCCCAGCTCTTCCAGTCACCCTTCAGAAGATTTTATTCTCCAGGCCCTTCACCAGCTTCAGTGCCCTTCTCTGCACTTGCTCAGAAGACATGCTTTCTCCAGTTACCTGATTTTGGTCATGTCAGACTCCCTAGATGAGCATTTCTAGTACAGAAGTGTTCTCTATCAACAGTCCAGACTATTTTGAAAGCACACTGCAATTACTTTTCCTGGTTCAATTTAAGCCTGGCTTAAATTAATGCAGAATCAACAACAGCAGTTATTCTAAGGGGGTGTTTGAAGGCCTGAGTGTAGAAAGCTTTACAGCAGTATTTTGTGACTGAAGCCATAGTTAGTAATGAAATTATCCATTACTAAAGCTGGGAAATCCACTCAGGATTTATTCTCAGTTTTTGTCTCCAGATAGCTTTGAATTAAAGTTATTAATATTAAAAAAGCAGCTGAGAGTCTTGTGGGCAAAATGTAGCTTGAGAGTCTCAGCAGGTAGCATTTCAGGGACACCTCAGAGGACAAAGCAGCTGTGGGAAACCTCAGCAAAATACTTCCTAGTATGCCTCTGCAGAGAGAAAAATAACAGCACTGCTGCCTTTCCCAAAAGTCTTGCCTTGATTTAAATGACAGGCTTGGAAAAGAAGAGGAAACCTGCACTATTTAACGATTGCTATGTCCAGCTTTTCATCACTCTCAGTTGACTTAAGAAGCTGCAGATTCAGACACAGGGCTGAAATTAAGTCAAAGTACTGAAGGCTGTAAATAAATTTAAAATCAAAAAGCAAAGAATTGCCACTTTCAGGCTGCTGACTCCATTTTTTCTTCTCAGTATGGGACCTGAGCAAAGCCTTCATTTGGCACCCCAGCAGCCAAGAGAGCTGCACCAACCCTGGCTGAATGTCAACTGTAGAGATATTGCCGAACCCTTCAGAAGTGTTTAAACTTAATGCAGCCCTGAAACATGCAGCAGCAACTGCCCAGTGGGCAGTTTCATTTAGGTGGCAAGGCCAGAGTCTTCAAAGAGTCCACTGTCATCAGGAGGTGTCACACTGGCAAGGCCTGCTGCTGCCTGAGAAGCATCCCATTCTAGGAACCCTGCAGAAGAAAGTGGAAGGGCTCTGGATCTTGGTTAAATACTGCTTCAAGAGCTACATACAATAGAAAAGCTCCAAAAACTTGGGTCAGATATCTCTCTTCCAGCTGATGTTCAGCCACTTTCCACAGCACTTATTTCACTGTCACCTTCCATATCACTTACTTTACTTTCCCACTTCTACCTGCAGCTGCCTTCAAATGCACAGCATGTAATAACACAAGAACAGAGTTTACTTCAAGTGTGCTATCAGAAACACCTTCAACTCCTAACACAACAAAAAGGTCTCAATCACAAAGCATAACCTATACATTAACTTTTGGCCTTCGCCTTCTCTATTTTAAAACATAGGACAACTGCTTCAAGGTGTATTGGCAGGTAATTCAGATGACACAGATGGTTTAAGGAAAGCCTTCAGTTGTGCACAGACTCACCTTGCTGTATGTTGTACATGTTTCTGTCTGTGAATCAGCACTATCTGTGAAAGAAAAAAACAGAAAAGCCTTTACTGGAACAGACTCCTATACAATCCCTCATGTTGCGAGGTCAGTTCAGGTAGCAGGAGTCCTACAAGTATTACATCATTTCATATCCAAATTTACCAGCATTTAAAAGCAACCAGCACAGTCAACAGCATTGATTAAATGCCACTGAAGCAACTGAATGCAATTTTGAATTGCATGCAACTGAAGGTGATTAAATAAACCTGCCTACATCCAGCCAAGTCCCAAGCTCTAACGCTGTGCCTCAGCTGCAACCTCACAAAGAAAAATGCCAAGTGTAAAAGAAATGAGATCCCTCTGCACCCAGTTACCCTGGGTATCCCTCCCTAGCACAGCCACTCAGGGAGATGACATGATGTGCCACTCATCGAGTCCAGACACTTCACTGCACTTGGAAGGAAGCTGGCTAAATTGACGGCTTGAGAGTCAGGAGCTGGCAGCCTGACAGTAGCTAAAATGCCACTCTTTCAAAACCAGAGACAGCAGAGAACTTGGGAATTCAACTCTACCTGTACAAAACCAACTGCTGGTGAGGACAGCATTGCATTTACACTTATGGTCTTAAAAATAAATTGCTGATGGTTTGAAGCACTTCCAACACACATCTGGGGAATTCTGAACAGTGAATCCATCTTCCTGAAGCAGTGGGGATGTACTTTAGACATTATGTCAAATATAGCAAATGGTCTTTGATAAAAGCTCCTCTGATTTTGTACCTGCTAACTAAACACTCCTTATGCTGAAAGAATTCAGTGTCTGTGCAGCTTGGTCTCTGGCTGACAATTTACTGTCTGCAGCTGAACTACACAAGGGAGTTAATGAAGCTGCATCAGGCACTGCCACCAGATGGAAGATGGAGGGTTCATCAATTTTAGAACATTTATTTACAGTTTGTTACACATCCTGAAGACAAGCTAGAGAGCAGAAAGGTGAGTTAAAAACACACCCAAACAGCAAACAAAACCCCAGACACATTCAAAAGAGACTCATGGTTATGAGGTGAACACAAAGAATGAGCACTGAATGCTTTTGCAGCACTGCCCAACAACCCAAAGAAAAATAATTTAAAAGGGAGGACTTTGAAGTTTATTCTCTTGGCTGAAGTACAAATCAACTTTTACATAAGCTTGTATATACAGACATTGTTTTTTCAGGTTTTTATTCCTCTACCTGCTCCAGCTGCTTTGACAGCCACAGGAGCACTGCATTTCATTCACCCTGGGAAAGTGCTTTCAGCGAAAAACAATTCAAATAAAGAAAGAATATCTGGCCAAAACCTTGCCAGCATCCAGCATTCCCTGGATGATACATTCCCTGGATAACCACAACACACTTTCTCCCAGCACACCTGTTAGTTTGTACATTAAAGAACTCTACCTCAATCCCGGTCATCTTCACCCAAACAAGGCTCCCCCTGCTTTGTGGAGCTGGGCACACACTAAGGTATCTTGAGGACTCTGCACTACTGATTATGTAGAGATTTGGAAGTGAACACAACGGGCAGACTTTGCCTACAGCACACAGAACCACCACATTCCCAATGTTCTCATTCCCAGCTAAACCAGTTTATATTACATAGCAGGAATAAGCCTTTCAAGAGCAAGCTCAGCCCAGAAAAGTTCAGCAGCACATGGGACAGACAGCTCAGACTAACACTGCCTTACAGATTTGGAGCCTCCAGGTACAAGGGGATTGATTTTAGCAGAGTGGCAGTAGTACAGAAAATTAGTGATGTTGTAGCTAAAGGTTTGCACAACCCTAGTAAGTAAACAGGATAATGTAAGTAAAATTTGAACTCCCAGCTTGTTCTGAGGTAGTTTTTTTTCACTGAAATGGAAACCTAACACCCAAGTTTCTCTTTTGTCTCAAAGACTTTCAGTCTTAGCATCCTCTGATGCTGAAGGGTGCATTAGTAATCAGAACTCTAAGCATTTGTGGGTGTGCCCCTTGAAGGAAGAGAAGAGATGACCTACTCACCTCGCTTAATGACTAGTGGAATCTTGAATTCACAGCGATGGTAACTAGAAAGTGCAAATCAGGAAGCTATTAGCAAGCAGAAAAGCCAACATCAACTGCCCAGCACAAACTCAGGGCTCTTAACCACTTGTGAAGGCTCTCACAAACAGTAAGAGGAAAATGAAGGAGTCTTAATGTTAAGAGATAAAGTTCTCATTTCTATTTTCTACATCAAATAATGAAGCAGCCTGGGAATGTTCTGACAGCTCTCTTGAGGACACAGAAGGTCCTTCAGCACAATTTACACAGCGGATGGAGAAATATTCAGCTGAGAACCAGCACTATAGATTTCTCTGTCACTTTAATCAGACATCAAATCACTCATTCTATCAATCATATTCCTCCTCTGAAGAGCTCAGAGTCAAAAAGTACTGAAAATACCTTCAGAAGCATGAAGTTTGGTGGTTTTTTTCTTTCAATCACTAACTGAAATAACGCCAGGAAAAAAACAGCAGTCAACCTCCCAGGACACAAAGTTTGCCTTTAGCAAGGGACTTTGCACATTACAGCTGGACCAAGAACTACCTTACCTCATTTACTGCTTTAAGACATGCTTCACAACATAAAAATATTTAAGAGCAATAAGAAAATTTTTAAAAAGTGCTAATAAAGATGACTGAAACTTCCACAGGGTTAGCAGATACACCAAAGACACTTGGTGGGGTGGGAAATATCCTGGAATTCTAGAAAGGAAATATGATATGACTTGCCCTCTTCAGATGTTTCTGATACTCCTTAAAAAGAGATCAGTGGCTTAGACTCACATGTTGAAGTTATAATGACCAGGGTAATTTGTATGCAGGACAAATTTCTTCACCTTGTGAGTATTTGCATCAAAGAGAATATCCTGTTGAAGTAAAAACAGACAGATGTGAAGCAGTTTGGGTAGAGGAAGATGGCTTTCCCCACCCTTCTCTGAGACTGGCTACAACAGCACCTGTAGAGAGTGGTATCTGTCTATCACCAGGGTGCTGAGGCACTGAAACAGGTTGCCCTGAGCAGCTGTAGAGGCTCCAAGCCTGTAGGTGTTTCAAACCAGGTTGGATAGGACCTTGAGCAACCTGAGGTGCCCCTGCTCATGGCAGAGGAAGGGGAACTAGATGATCTTAAAGGTCCCTTCCAACCCTAAACATTCGATGATTGTATCTCATCCAAGCTGGGTGGAACCATGAAAAGCTGCATTCGAAAACGAGACTGTTTGTAAATTCAAATGAACACACATTTCCTCCAGCACTCAATCACAACTGCAGCTTCATTTGCCAATGCTGGCAGGTCTGCTAAGGAGGCCTTGCATTTCCTGCATGTTAGTTACAGGAACATAAGACTAAAGCAAGACAGATGTAAGGAGAGACAGGAGGGTTGGACTACATCCCACAGCCTTGGCAAGCTTCCACAGTTGGTGCTGTGGCACACCTATCTGAGTTGTGTGGGACAAGAGCAGAGATTTCAAGAACAAGAACTTGTACATCCATACATCAAGCATGGCAGAGGCAGAAAACCTAACAGAATGGAAAAGACAAAGCTGAGATGATCGCAGAATCCCAGCGTGGGGAGGGTTGGAAGGGACCTCTGAGGATCATCCAGTTCAACCCCTTGCTAAAGCAGAGGCACCCACAGCAGCTTGCCCAGGATCATGATGTCCAGGTGGGTTTGGAATCTCTCCAGAGGAGACTCAACAACCTCTCTGAGCAGCCTGCTCCAGGCTCCCAGCACTCTCAAAGTGAACTTTTCCTCACGTTTATGTGGAACTTTGTGTTCTAGTTTGCATCCATTGCTCCCTGTTCTATCACTGACAATTATACCTCACTGATGGGACTCTGCTAGATCTAGAGCTACAGAAAAGTCAGTGCAGTTTTTCATATCTAGAGATTCCAAAGGCAAGCAATCAAGAGTTTTACAGCCTTTCATTTCCCACAGCCTTCAACCTTCTGAAAGGAAGGCTGGGTGTCTACATCAAACCTTTCCATGCATCTGTTTATGGCAGCTTCCCACTCACCACTCCAAGTGTGAAATAATTGAAGAAGTAGTCATTGCACTTCGATGGGACCTGCTTGTGGGGTGAGGGTGAATGGATTTTCATCTGCAAGAAACATTTTTTCAGATGCAGTTAACACCACTCAGACAGGTGAATGCATTTCCAGCATCACTACATCCCAACAGATTGCCTTAACCTCATTTGAAGTCGTGTTCAAATGAAGAGTTTGCTTCATGACAGGACCATCAGCTGTTTGCACAGTGACACATCAGCTTTTTTAATTTAGTTATCTGAAGCAAAAGATTTGCTTATATGTTACTATGTAAAAAAGATGAAAAAAGGATCAGTGTATGAAATGATGTTACAGAAGAGAGAATTTTAAAATATAGGCAGTACACACTTCATAAGGCTCAGCTGGAGCCAAAAGTGCTACCACTTTTACCAGCTTAAGGCAGTTAAAATAATGCCACTTGAAATTAAATAAATAAAAAAATACTAAAAACACCCCAACCAACCAAAATCCAACCAGACTTGTATGAGTTTATCTTAAAAACAGTTTTTAAACCCCAAATTGTAATGATTCATTCTAGTCTATTAGAAGTCAAGCAAAACACTCCTAGTTTGTGCTGCATGGCCTTGCAAAATGCAAACCCTGTGGTGAAACCAAGACAGCACTGAAAAAAGGCAAAGTCCTGTGCCTAAAGGAGCCCACTCACCTTATCCTCAGACTTGTAGAAGACCTTGTGTGGAGAGCCCAGCGTGCTCAGCACGTCCTGGCAGGAATCCCCGAAGTACACGCAGCGCTCAAATACCCGCATCTTGGCGTCGGCTAGAACTCCCGGGCCACAACCTGAGCAGTGGAAAACAGCTCAACATCCATTCCTCCTGCTCACAGCATGCAACAGCAAGCCAACACCAAGAGCTTTGTCTTCCTCTAGCACAAACCAAACAGCTGCATTCCTTAGAATTTTCTTCTGATGTCCAACCCAAACCTTCCTCTGGTACAACTTGAGGCTCTTTCCTCTCATCCTCCAATTCTTCCTTGTGAGAAGAGATCAACTCCCACCTCACTCCAAAACCTCCTTTCAATGAGGTCTCCCCTCAGCCTCCTTTTCTCCAAGCAACCCCAGTTCCCTCAGCTGCTCCTCACCAACCATTTTCTCCAGACCCTTCACCAGCTTTGTTGCTCTTCTCTGGACTTACTCCAGCACCCCAATGCCCCTTCTTGGAGCAAGGCTGAATTTCGCAGGGTTTGTGGTTTGTTTTGTTTGTAATAGTACAAGAGAAGATCTATAGATCACTTTAAAACCACTTGTAAAAGCATCACAAATCGCTTAGGTTTGATTTATAAAGGTCCACCCTTCTTTTCCCCAGGAAACAAACAGCTCAGTGTTCTGAGTGTCACCAATACCTGCAGTGAGCAGACGAAGCCGTAAACCTGAGGGTCCAGTTCCATCTCTCAGTACATCAACATTCTCAGCATACACATTGCCAAGGAAACAGCTGAGAGGCATCAAGGGAGCCCTGAAATCAAACAGACAAAAACCTCAGGGTTCACTTCATCTTCACATTGGCCATTAACAGCCTGGTATCAGTGCACGGGAACGGAGCACAAGAAATATGACAGCGCTGTACTGAGTTCAGACTGAAAATCAGAAGTGAAATTGAACAGAAGGATCAGAAAGTCTGGGGAGAAAAGCAGAGGAATAAGGCAGCACTCAAAAGCAGGCCCTTTAATGTTAGTGAAGCAAACAGCAAGTTTCAAGGACTCCAGGAATTGCAGAAGCTAGTTGCCTAGCCTAGGCTTTGCAGGCCTCCTATGAGATGTCACCTCAGACTTCTCCCAGGGAAAATGGAAGTTGTACAGGTTCTGGCTGAGCTCTAGGAGGCTGATTCAACTGACCTGATCATGAATTGATTAAGCAGAGGATGAAATTGATGAAATGATTTGGGTTGGAAGGGACCTTAAGGACCATGTAATTCCAAACCCTGTGCAATAGGCAGAGATGCTTTCCTCTAGATCAAGCTGCTCAAAGCCCCATCTAACCCAGCCTTGAATGTTTCCAAGGATAAGTCTTGTACTCCTTGAACCAGGCACATCACCCAAAGGCAGCAGAAAAGCCTCTGTGATGCTCTCCCTGCTTTTGGGAGGGTGAGTACTCCAGAGCCCAGAACATGAAAACACTGCAAACCAATGTGCTGCTTTACTGGGGACATTCTCATTTTAATTCAGTAACATCCGGGAAAATAACAGCCTCAAGTCAGGTATTTGGCTGTGGATGCCCCCTCCCTGGAGGTGTTCAAGGCCAGGCTGGACAGGGGCTTGAGCAACCTGATCTATTGGAAGGTGTCCCTGGCCCATGGCAGGAGGGTTTGAACTAGATGATCTTTAAGGTGCCTTCCAACTCAAACCATTCTCTGATTTCCAGTGCTTTTTATATGTCTAGTTAGTACATGCTCTGTAAAACCCACTCTTCCTGGGTGAATTTCTCCTCTGAGTGAAAGTCTTGAGCCATGTGTCAAGCTTTGAGCTCTCACACATACACACCAGAGCCCCATGCAGCAATTAGTGGTTCCACTTAAGCCCACCAAGCCCCAGATGGGCACAGACAACATTTTTCTCAAGTGTACTTCTTTCTAATTAGGAGCCAACGCCTGCTCAAACAAGGATCTCTCCCTCCTGAGCAGTAATCCAAGGATGTGTTCATCTTCTGCTGACATTAAAACAACTGTCTCTGCAAAACCTACCACTGTGTCACTTTGGGTCTTCATAAGCTGAGAGCAAGAATTTACAGAAGTCTTTTCAATTTCTCCTTGAGTAACAAACCCCAGGAACAATGTTTTGTAGGAAGAACAAAACATTAGATACTGTACAATAAATGACTACTTAAAAACCCAACAGAATACGATACCACAGAAACATGAACCATATTAAAAAGACAATTATTTCATTAGTGTTAAGGCATGAAGATCAGTTTCTTCAGAATACCTCTTTGTGAATTCCCTAGAATACCTCAGGGTAGGGAAGCACTGGAACAGGTTACCCAGAGAAGTTGTGGAGGCTCCAACCCTGGAAGTGTTCATGCCTTCTCTTTGGCAACATTCAAGGCCAGGCTGGCTGGGGCTTTGAGCAACCTGATCTAGAGGAAAGTGTCCCTGCCCATGGCAGGGGGATTGGAACTATGAGGATGATTAAGAGACTTGAATAGAAAGACTGAGAACCCTGGGGCTGTTTAGTCTGGAGAAGAGTAGTTCTTATTAATGTCTAGAAATATGAGGAGTGGGTGTGAAGAGGAAGGGCACAGGCTCTTTTCAGTGCCACCTGGTGATAGGACAACGAATAACAAATATAAGCTAGAACCCACGAAGTTCCACCTCAACATGAGGAGAAAATTCTTTACTGTGAGGGTGCTGGAGCCCTGAAGCAGTCTGCCCAGAGAGGTTGTGGAGTCTCCTTCCCTGAAGACTTTCAAAGCCAACTTGGACATGTTCCTTTGTGGCCTGCTCTAGATGATCCTGCTTTGGCAGCAGAACTGGATCCAATGGTCACTGGAGATCCCTTCCAAACCCTAACGTTCTGTGTCTTTAATCTCCCTTCCAATCCAAACCATTCTACAATTCTGTGCTATGACTTCCTCCTCTACCTAATGAATTCATTATCAAGTCAATTGAATCAGCCTTCTAAAGCTCAACCAAGCTGATTTCAGAGCAACATAGATCAAACTAAGAGTTTGATTATGAGGTCTGAGAACAACACTGATGGAAACTTGAGAGATGGTGGTGATCTAAAGGCATTCTGCATACTACCAAAGCCATTAAAGACCTAAACTGAACCAGCAGCACAATTATACTTGGCATTCCCAAAATTCTTAAGAAATGAGGAAGAAAAAGTATATTCTAAATGAGCAGAAGCAGCTCTACATACTTGGTGTCCTGCAGGCTGTTCCCATTGTAGATGTACATCCGCTTCACAGTCGCACCGTGTGGGATTTGCAGAGAGGCCAGACCATGAGCAAAGTTAGGCTGGAGACACACAAAAATCATTCTTGTTACATGCAAGAGGAGATGCTTCAGGTCAAAGGAGTCTCTAGCCAAAGGCAAGGGTGAAAACAACAACAAACCCCACTTGTAGGTGGTGTTATTTTAGGTGACATTGCTCCTGGAGTCCCAAGCTGGGGTGAAATGCTCGCTGGTTTTCCACCAAAAGATGGCACTAGTCTGACGAGCAGCCATCGGGTGTGCTGACATCCAGGCTGTCTCGGTTTCATCACTGGCAACTAATCAGGTACAAGTATTTGTGCCTTATGTAAGCCAAGAAATTGGCTTCCCTAAAGGTAGAACTTTTTTTGCCTCCCGCTGCGTTCATTTCAGCCTTTTCACATTTTTACTGGTTTCTGTGTTGCCTTCATCTGACCAACAGAGACTCACTCCTGAAATAGATTTTCCACTCTCTTCATCAAAACAATGTGTAAGAAGCTTGTGGTGATAGGGATTCTGAGTGTTCTTCTCAAATAGAAAGCACACTAAAGGAAGTCAGATTCATTCTTTCAGAGTCTGTCCCTTTCCACTCAGCAGAAGATAGGACTTAAGACTGTCAAACATACTTTGCTGGCGCTGAACTAACTTTGCCACATGCGCTCAACAAAAACAAGGTGTGCAGCATGCAAACTCTTACCCTTCAAGGGGACATCACATAAGGGAGACAAAAAGTTGAGGCCAAAGCATTAACTCAGAGCAATGACTTCCATTGCTGCAAGTCTTTGGAAGGGAGCTTCCATTACCCTACAAAGTCCAGAGCTGCCTGATTTCAACCTGTCTCCCCAGATCACCTCAAACACAGCTTTCTACAGCAGTCGGACTTTAGGTTAAACATCCTTGTGCCCTAGCAACAGAGAAAGATTCTCCAGAGTCACCAAGTGCCTATGCCATATATGCTTCACTTAACAGAAACACTGTGAGCAGGTTTTCATGTTCTGCTCACCTGCAGGTTGTTAAAAAACCCAACAAAACAAAACAGAACACCAAACCCCAAAGACTTCTTCAATTGGTTCTTTTTAATATCCAGAGGTCACCCTGCCTTGCTAACCAGCCAAGCAGAGGTCACTCTGCCTTTCCAACAAGCTGAGCATTCCTGTGTGACTCTCTCTGAACCTGGAAGATCTTGCTACCTTCAAGTTTCATTTCACTCTTTATTCTTTCCTAATGTCCAATTCTGAAAGGCTCCACAAACATTCATCTCCACAGAATTGTCAGGGTTGGAAGGGACCTCAAGGATCATCAAGTTCCAACCACCCTGCCATGGGCAGGGATACCTTCCACTAGATCTTCACTGGGGACTGTTTCATTACTGTTTTCTAAACTTTCCTATTTCTGTCTGTTTCTAATCCTGGGGAGAATTTTGTCCTTCACTCTGTGCAAACATTTTGCTAACCTCATTTGAGCAACTAGATGAAAGACTTTGAGAAGGTCAAGTTATTTTCTCCACTGTACCATCCCCAAGAACCACAGCATATCCTTCTCAGAGCATATTCACACCAAGCTGTCTGGAACTACCCCTAATTATTTTTAGTGAATTGAACCACAGACCAAACTAAGACACCCAGATGCAATGGCTAAAAAAATGATTCTAACAGGTTTATTTTAATGTCTCTTATTTTTGGGTAGTCAGCAAGAAGCAGGGAGCTGGACTTGGTGATCCTTATGGGTGCCTTCCAACTTAAAAGTATTTTGTGATATTTTCAAACCTTCATTGGCTCAGCCATTTCAAAAATACCCTGGGAACACTTGCACAAAAAGCACCTCTTCTGTTGGGACATTCTTTGGCTTTTTAGGCTTCTAGTTAACCTTCCAATATTTCTGCAACCCATCTGACCCTCGCTACTGCTATTTTGGGTTGAAAGGGTCCTTGAAAGATCATCTAATTCCACCACCCTGTCATAGCCAGTGACAACAACTTCCATTAGACCTGGCTGCTCAAAGCCCCATCCAACCTGGCCTTGAATAACAGCAACTTGCCTGAACACAACTGTTGAAGTACTAGGCTGTGACATAAAAACATGGGTCATTGTGCTGGTTATTTCTCCTACTTGGTTTCAGCTCTTTCATCTGCTCTTTTTTTATTTCAATACCATACAGCAAACATTTTTCATTTGTTAGCCTAAATAATACAACTTAATGCATTTCCATCTTCACACAATAGAAATTAGACACTTAGGTAGAAATCACTGAGCACCTGACCTCATTTCCTGCACTGGCAGTGACTTCCAAAGGCTCCAGAGAATGCTTTAATATGTTCAAGCATTCACTAACTCATGGAACATTTGGTGAACATGCAAACAGGCATTATGGATAAAGCTCATTCATTTGACTTCTTAAAAGCACTCATCCTGAAGGGCACTTAAGATGAAAATGCATTTTATGAACTCTATCCCAGCTCAGCTGCATAATCACTTTGATGAGATTCAAAACTACGTGATAAAAGAACAGCCTTAATATTTATGTACTTGCATAGACAGCCCTCTTATTTTTAGAAGAGTCCTTTCAACAACAGAACTGGTACTCCCAGTTCAGGATGCAAGCAAAACCTCTGCAAGCATGCCTCCTGCTAAAAGGGAGGCAGTTTTTAACTCTGAAATGATTACATAGAAGGAGCACAATTGAGGAGTTAAGGTCGTCCCCAATGACTGGTTTTGTTAGCTTGCAGGCAAGACATGCTGTAGGTGATGTTTTGTAAGTACCAAAGAGGAAGGAAAAAAAAAGAAGACTATCCATTAACTAAGAGTGATTGCTGACCTCATACTTCGGAGTCTCGGTCCAGGAGTCTAACTGAAAAGAAAACGACAGTCCTCTGAAATTGAGGTGAAAGAGTTGCTCAGCTGAATTATACACTGCAAGGGAAGAGAAAGGAAAATCAGAGTTATCAAAATAATAAAAATCATTCTCCACTTCAGATCTAACAGCATTTTTATCACCTCAATGAATTTACTGCATCAAGATGCAGAAGGAACTCGATGAGAAAGGGCAGTAATAGTTTTAGTGTGGTAGAACACAGCAATAGAAGAAATTTTAGATTCATTAGAATTGCCTGTGCAAGCCTGTAGGCACTAACCTAGCCCTACTGATAGGATTGTACAATACAACACCATCAATTATAGCTTAATATTCCCAAAGTACTTTAAACAGCCACTCTTACACCAAATAACTCTGTTAACTGTCATGTGAAGCACTTGTACAGCCAGAAAGCCTCAGACGGACATGCCCAGCATGCTGATAAATTTTGGGTTTCACACCACTGGCAAGCACAAGTTCATAGATTCACAGAATCATAAAGATCATCCAGCTCCAACTCCCCTGCCATGGGCAGGGACACCTCCCACCAGCACAGGATGCTCAAGGCCTCATCCAACCTGGCCCTGAACACCTCCAGGGAAGGGGCATGCACAACCTCCCTGGGCAACCTGTGTCAGTGTCTCCCCACTCTCACTGCCAACAATTTCTTCCTACTCTGCAGTCTAAATCTGCCCTCCTCAAGTTTCAATCCATTCCTCCTCATCCTATCACTACAAGCTCTTGTAAAAGTCCCTTCCTGGCTTCCTTGTTGATGTGGGTTTGGGAGTTACCCGCCCCCCCACACTTTGTAAAATGACCCAGGCTAAAACTCAGTCAGCTGGAAGTTTAGATGAAGCTCTATTTACAGCTCAGCACAATATACAAGCAGATATATACACTATATACAGGAATATTTACAGAAATATACAAAGTAAAGGTAATACAGAAACACAACNTTTGGTATCATCAATCCCCAAAATGTCCCCAAGCTCCTAAGTCTCCTGGGACTGTTTTTAAGCTTTCCACACTGTCACAAAACAGTATGTCTTGTTCAAGGCAGTACTGGGGGTGACTTATCTTGCTGTTTATAGTTGATGATGTGCAATTTATTGCAATAAATCAGGCCATCTCGTGACGTGATGACAGCTGTGTGTGTTCTTATTTATTACTGTAAGCTGCCTGCTCTGCTGGTACTACTCCTGCTGATACTATCTTTGTCGTTGTAAATGACTGTCTGAAGCATTTCCTCCTTGTGCTCTGTTGCTCAGAAGCACAGCTAGTACACAAGGTATGCAAGCAGGAGCTCTGCTTGGGAAAAGAGGTGGAACTGCTGGCTCATGTTTAGGCGGGTGTCAATCAGCACCCCCAGATCCCTTTCTGTTTGGCTGCTCTCCAGCCACTCCGACCCCAGCCTGTAGCTCAACAACCCCATGCAGAGCTACAGGCTGGGGTCGGAGTGGCTGGAGAGCAGCCAAACAGAAAAGGATCTGGGGGTACTGATTGACACCTGCCTAAACATGAGCCAGCAGTTCCACCTCTTTTCCCAAGCAGAGCTCCTGCTTGCACACCTTGTGTACTAGCTGTGCTTCTGAGCAACAGAGCACAAAGAGGAAATGCTTCAGACAGTCATTTACAACGACAAAGATAGTATCAGCAGGAGTAGTACCAGCAGAGCAGGCAGCTTACAGTAATAAATAAGAACACACACAGCTGTCATCACGTCACGAGATGGCCTGATTTATTGCAATAAATTGCACATCATCAACTATAAACAGCAAGATAAGTCACCCCCAGTACTGCCTTGAACAAGACATACTGTTTTGTGACAGTGTGGAAAGCTTAAAAACAGTCCCAGGAGACTTAGGAGCTTGGGGACATTTTGGGGATTGATGATACCAAACTTCAACCTGTGTCTGGCAGCTGCTGGGGTGAGGGGGAACGCAGTGTTCTTGTAACACACAGAAGCTGCTTCATTTGCAAAACAGTTTCAAAACAGCAGAGGAAAAAAAAAACACCAAACAAAAACAAACAAACAACCAACAAAAAAAAAACCCCAAAAAACCAAACCAACCACACCAAACCCAAAAAAAAAAAAACCCAACCAATCAACCACAAAAAAAAAACCCACACCACACCAAGAAACACTCCAAGAGAAGCTGCTTGCTTCCACTTTACCAAAGGGCTCCACTATGCTCCTTTTTTTTTTTCCTTACAATTTTATACTTTAAGTGAGACAGCAGAGAGAAAATTAATATAATTTTTTCCCTCCCTCCCTTTAAGTGCCTTTCAAACCTTCAACTTGAGACACATCACAAGATATCTGGACAATGCCAGACCTTCCAGGATAGACAATACTTGAGCAATAAGCATTAAGCTTTCAAGAAGTCATCATTTGCTGGTTGAGAGCATTTTCCCTGCTTGTCACTCAAAGGAAAACGTGTGGGGAGAGGGAAGTGTTTTGATCTGCAGGGAAATTACACAAATCTCTCTTGTGATAAATTATGATGCATCTTTTCCAAAGCCTTCAGCCAGCTGGAGAAGTGTTTTTCCCCTCGTGATGCCAAGTGTGCTATCTGATTATATAAACCACATCAGTTCCCATCCCCTGCAATGTTTGTTGGTGTTCAGGCTTAAAGGGGCAAGGAGTGGTTTTATCCTTACACCAAGCTCTGCCCTGTCTTCCTCCAGGCCATGTGTCCCCAGCACATGTCTGAACAAGGCAAGGGAGCTTTTTTGTTACTCTTATTTCAAAATGTATTGAGTGCACAGGTACCTTGCAGAATAATTCCACTGAAAACTGCTGACAAGAGCAAAAGGCCTGCTGCTGCACTCCAGGTGAAGGAAGGGAGAGAGTTTGCCTTCCAGGAAAGCAGTGGGGTGACCAGCTGGGAAATGTTCCTGTAGAGGATGGGATGAAGCCACAGACACCAGCGAGCCCACAAATGGACACAGTCCAGACTACAGCAGAGGCAGAGCCAAAAGCCAACTCTTCCTGGTATCAAGCACAAGGTTTTTCCAGCACTCCAGGGGAACCAGAGCAACCTCTGAAGGCTGAGAGTTAGAGAAGATGGGAGTATCTCCATCCTTGCAGGGTCATGGTAGCAGGAGAGAAGGATGTAGGTTTTTTTTTCTTGCTGCCTTATGAGTTCAGCTCAATCCCACATCCCACATCCATGCTGAGTGGCACTTTGGCGCACAGTCGCATCCATGAGGACTCTGCACAGGATGTGATTTCAGCAGCACCACTGGCAAGAGAAAGCCCTTCCCAGCAGGAGGCCAAGTCAGAGAATCATGGGAACGTGGGATTACAACCCTTGGCTTGGAAGCTATTGACCTCCAGAATGGTCATATTTCAATCAAGTCTCATGACAAAGATCCTAAAACGTTTCAAAACTAACATCAGCCATAACCTAATGAAGCTGGTTGCAATTTTCCTGATGACTCCTCTGTTTCCAAAGCCTCTCATGTGGCAAACCCAGAACTGCTCATGGAAGGTCAGCTTCAACACAAAACCACTGCTAACCTTCTGAAATGTGTTTTTGAAACTGCCACTGGTATCCTGTTGCAGGAAAGTCTTGCTGTAACCACCTTGGTTTTAAGTGAAAAACAACCTTCTGTTGGAAATCCTAGCAGAGGTCAATGCAGATAAAACACAAAATACTTGTAACCTTCAAGGGCCTGCACTGGGGTTCTAGAGGAGCACTGAGATTGTTCTGTCATACTTCCAGTCATGGAAATTGGCAATTGGTAGTTTGCTCACAATAAGAGAAAGGTTTCTCATCCCATACTTCAGGTTTTTTGGGATGTGAAAACAGTTCCTAACATCCAACGATGACAACAAGTTCTGCACCATGAGGGTAGTGGAAGACTGCAACAGGTTGTCCAGGGAGGTAGTTGAGGTCCCATCCCTGGAGATATTCAAGGTGAGGCTGGACAGGGCTCTGTTCAACCTGATCTAGTTGAGGATGCCCCTGCTGGCTGCAGAGGGGGTTGGACTAGGTGACCTTTGGGGATCATGCTATGATTCTATCTCTCCCACAAGCTGAAAATTACTAGAGATTTTTTTGTCTGATTCAGAAATCACAAAGAAAGAGTTAGCAAAAACCTGCACTGCACGATGCAGTTTGAACTGTTTATGACCTGCAGCCTAATACAGAGCATTTACTTCTAAGGAGGCTGTTCATGGAAGACACCAAATTTCCAGTGAGGAACCTGAGTAAGCAAACACAGTAGTGAAATGGTGAGAGGCAAACATCTTAATAAATCTATTTTCATATCTTCATGTCACTGGATGGAAAGACATCAGGAAAAGCTATCATCAGATGAAGCAAGTCTGCTAGTTTTAATTGAATCTGACAGGCACACAAGAGCCTGCAAATTCAGCAGGAGGGCATGTGGTGCCAAGCCATGTTTGCAAGTGCTTGCACACACTTTTACCCAGCAATAAAACATGCTATTTCTCATCACAAGTAATGCTTGCAGCTGGGTTATCTATTTTTCTGGTTCCCAACACCACAACTTCACAAGCACTTCACCTCTAAAGATCTACAAATAAACCACTGCCACAAAACAAGTGCAAACAGTCAAGTATATGGAACCACCTGCACCCTTCCTACATTCTACACAGTCTCTATTTCCAGGTGAGATCTGGTTACAGATCTCAGACTTTCTGCCCAAGAGGAAACATTAATTCTGCTCTGGTGAGACCCCCACCTTGAATAGTGCATCCAGTTCTGGTGCCCCCAGCATAAGAAGGGCACAGAGCTGCCAGAGGGAGTCCAGAGGATGGCCACAAAGGTGATCCAACTGCTGGAGCATCTCTGCTATGAAGATAGGCTGAGGGAGCTGAGGGTTCAGCCTGGAGAAAAGGCAGCTCCAGGGGGACCTTAGAGCTGCCTTCCAATACCTGAAGGGATCCTGCAGGAAGGCTGCAGAGGGACTCTTCATCAGGGTGTCTAGAGACAGGACAAGGAGGAATGGTTTGAAGCTGAGGCAGAGCAGGGTTAGGTTAGAGCTGAGGAAAAGTTGTTCTTCAGTAGGAGGGTGGTGAGACTCTGGAATAGGCTGCCCAGGGAGGTTGTGGATGCCTCCTCCCTTGGGATGTTTAAGGCCAGGCTGGATGAGGCCTTGAGCAACCAAGCCTAGTTGAGAGGTGTCCCTGTTCAGGGCAGGGGTGTTGGGAGTAGATGATCTCTGAGGTCCCTTCCAACATAAGCCATTCTGTGATTCAGATCAGGGCCAAAGTGAAGTTTAGAGAGTCCAGTTCTGGTCCTTGGAGTATTATTGGCCTCCAAGCCTCATTTATGTCCAGCTGATCTTCATCCACCAAAGCAGGCTTTTATGCAGTGATGTTACTTTAGCCACATGACCCTCCACACAGGGTTAATAAATCCTGTTCTGTAAGGTGCAAGAGATGTTCTGCAGAGAGCAGGGACAAGGACTGGATATACAATCCCCATCCACCACAAAGCACACCAGCCTATTTGGGATCAGTCTGACTACTGCAAATGGACTGGGTTAAGCTAAAAATAGAAAATGATGCTCTAAAAAGGGTAACTTGGCTAAACAGAGTTGATTTCTCCTGTTATGCCTGTTTGTGCTCCATTTCTTGAGGCTCCTGAGCTGTTTAATTAGACATATCCTCTTCAGCTTTTCACCACTGGCTTCTTTTCATCACCTAACAAACCCTTGAAATACACACTCCATTTTCCTATGTAAACAAGGAGCTTGTTCCTGCTGCAGAGGTGGTGAACAACCAAGGAGCTGTGCAGGAGTGGGTTCAGCCAGGCTCATTAAACTTGTCCTGGTTCTGGTCATGCTGCATGAGGGCTGGCTTCACATCTGCCCAGTGCTTCCAGGCACAGGGACATGCAAGCCTCTTTGTTATATACACACTTAGACCTGCCCCTGCCCTAGGAGGGGTGTAGTAAAGTCTTCATAGCATGGAGCCCAAGCAAGCAGTCCTCTGCACAAAGATCAGCTCAACTGGCTGTATGTTCACAGCATCCCCAAGGACACTTGAGAGCTGACCATGTATGAGAATGTGCCAAAACAACAGGATCAACCAAAAAAGGTCAACATTTGCTGGTACTAGCAGTTCACAACTAATTATTAATATCATCTGAGCACACCATTCTGTGCCAATGACTCTGCCTCACTGTTTCCCTTCAAGACAGCCACAAGTACATTTCACATGACATTCCAGCTGTAAGAACATAAGCATTCTGGAAAACAACTTCAGATCATTTGATGACAGAAGTGTCTACACATTCATCTAGGCAGACATACAGGAAAGGCTTCCTAGAAGTCAGCCTGTGAATTTAGCTGTGCATCTCAGAAATCCATCAGCTTACCTCCTGGATGTGTTGCTCCAAATGACTGATCAATTTGTTCTATGGTTGGAGCAATTGCCTGAGAGTTAAAATGGACACCACTGAAAAAGAAAAACAAGGTGAACCTGCTTTAAGAGTATTGAATGGATGCTACTAATGTTTAACAGAAATAGCACATTTAGATTGGAAGAGGTCTCCCAAGACTGAAGGAAAAAGATGGGGAATTTAACCAAGTGGTACATTCAAGACATAATTGTTTACAGTCTTGTTAAACAACTATCAGCAAAAAAAAAAGATTGAAAACATTAATTCAAGATTAAAAAAAAAAAAAGAGAGAGAAATCAGTCACTGGAGTCAAGAAGAAATCATGGGGAGTCTAAAAATCTCTTACCAATATTTTAACTTCACCTTAGTCAAGTCATAAACTTCAATCACCTGAAATACAGGAAACAAGAACATCACCACACTTGACACATTTGAGAATCATTAGAGGCAAGCTCTTGTCAAAAGGGAGAAAAAACCCACACCACCAAAATCCAACAACAAGCCTGCTCTCATTATCCTGAAGAATGTCTGAGCATGCTGCACTGACTCCACTGTTCTAACTTCCCAACCCTTCCTAAAGTAAAAGAGGAGCACAGCAGGGCTAAGCAGCAGAATTCCATTGCAATACTACATGAAAAGACATCTAGCAGCCTCTGCAAGCATTACAGAAGACAAAAAAGCAGCCCACAATCAGAAGAAGCTGTAATACCTACTTATGAGATTCATTACATATTTCAGACCTTATTGACTACTCCAAGGAGCTCTCCTCTCTGCAGGCAATATTGGCTTTGGATCCTCTGTTTTGAAAGCATCAACATGCATCTGAGATTGACTTGCTGTGGTTGTTATGTGACTCTTACTGCTTCTTGAGACTAGACTGGGGTTTAGTTTGGGTTGGAAGGGACCTTCAAGATCATCCAGTTCCAACCCCCCTGACATGGGCAGGGACACCTCCCACTAGCCCAGGTTGCTCAAGGCCCCATCCAACACAGCCTTGAACACCTCCACAACTTCCCTGGGCAACCTGTTCCAGCATCTCAGCAGCCTCGCTGCAGATCAGTTTTTGCAAGTGGCCATGATCCAATACAAGCTTCTTCCACCCTGTGCCCCTGTGCCAGGAGGAAAACAGGTAGAGCACATCAGAACTGTTGCAAAGCAAAGGTGAAGTGGTTTTTATTGCTTTGTATGATCCTCCAGCAAACCACTGGCAGCTTTAGAAAGGACTCACTCTTCAGCTAGAGAACAACACAGAATTTCCCATAGAGCTTGCTACCAACTGTGGCTTTAAAGCCTAAAAATATCACCAGCTAAGAAGGAAGTCTTGGTTTTGGGAGATGCCCAGCAAAGAACCCTAAATAACTTGCAATGATTAAACCACTATGTATAAAGAAGGAAATCTACGTTTACTGGCACACTGTTGACTCAGAAAAAGTTGGAAGAGTTCTCTGAAGCACTTTGTTCAGGAAGCTCACAGATTTCAGGATACAAGCAACAAGCACTGCACAAAGCAACTAACAAATGAACATTCTGGCAGAATCAATATTAAGAGGAGCAAGCAATTTTTTCTTCTTCTTAAATACACCTTGAATGATTCTTCCTGGAAAAATCCTAGTTAGGCAGTATTTGAATTAAAACAGTTGGACATATGCAGGTTTCCTTTACTGCACGGCTTGTTCAAAACCAAACCAAAAAGGTAGCTTTTAAGAGCAGCTGGGAAGGATTTCTTTTTGTTGTTGTTTCTGACCTTGCACATCATCCTTTCCCCTCAGAAAATGCTTCTGAAAATAGGGAACACCATCCCCAAGCACAAATCTAGTTTTGCAGCAGCTACTGCAGAGCATGAAGCACTCTCCTGCAGTTCTGAAACATGCTGTGCTGGCGGAAGACAAACAACAGGCAGCTGTGCACAAGGAGTCACACAGAACCCAAACGAGAAACACCCTGAGAGCACCCCACAGGCACCAAATCTGCCATCAGCCTCCTTCCCCTCCACACTGCAAGTCTATTATTGAAGTCCACATGCCTTTTACTAACAGCAGAGGAAGAAACAAGCACAACTCAAGAACATTTACAGGCAGTCAAAAGATGCCAAAGAAGTCATGACAGAAACACTGAAGAAAGACTCCAACAGGCCACAGCACTAGGACAGGATTTAATTTTCATTTAATAGGATGAATGCCACTCGACTTGCAGATCAAAACAGGAGACCAAGGACTGCTCTGTGATGGGTTTACTACACAGGCAGCTGGTTTAAATTATTAAAAGCTGATGTTTTGTCACAGTCAGTTTTGATAATTGCCACTGAGTAAGGCTCATAAAAATGTTCACATAACTGCTACACAGCAGTGCTGTGAAATCCAACTCTTTCTCTATCTCAGAGGGACAGTGTGAAAGGACTTTGCTGCTACAATTCAGAATAGTTGTTTTCAGAACCTGGTCCTGGATCTGCTCTCACCATAGCTCAAATCTGATATACTGACAATTGCTTCAGTTGGAAGAGATCACAGAATCCTAGAACATGAAGGGTAGGAAGAGACCACCAGAAATCATCCAGTCCAACCACCCTGCCAGAGCAGGGTCACCCAGAGCAGGTCACATGGGAATGTGTTCAGGTAGGTTTTGAAAGTCTGCCTCAGAGCAGCCTGCTCCAGTGTTTTGTCATTCTCACAGTGAAAAAGTTTTTCCTTCTCTTCCTGTGGCACCTCCTCTGCTCCAGTTTGCACCCACTGCCCCTTGTCCTATCATTGGGCATGGCTGAGCAGAGCCTGGCTCCATCCTCTTGACACTGTACTGCACGTCTCTATCAACGGGAATGAGGGCAGCCCTCAGGCTCCTCTGGTCCAAGCTCCAAGCCCCAGCTCACTCAGCCTGTCCTCAGCAGGGAGATTGTTTCACTGCCTTCAACAGCTTTGTGGCTCTGTGCTGGACTCTCTCAGGCAGTGCCCTGAGGTCCTTCTTGAGCTGAGGGGCCCAGAACTGGACATGACATTCCAGGTGCGGCCTCACCAGGGCCTCTCTCCACCTGCTAACAACAGCCCTTCTAATACACCCCAGGACACCACTGGCCCTCTTGGCCACAAGGGCACATGGATGCAGCTTTGTCCCTGTAGCAGCTTCCTCAGGTCTGTCAATTCCTTGTTTTAGCAGCCTGTATTGCAATCTTTTCCACAGGTGTTTATTAGAAACCCAGCACATAAAGCAAAGAGAAAAAGCACCCTGTTTTTTTTCCATTTTGCTGCTGAGTGACACTGAAAAGCGAGTCATCTCATCTGAAAAACAGCTATAACTTATCCTACACTATTCTTAACAAGACCTCCTAACTTTCTGAACTGATCCCATAAAGCTTTCTGAGTGCTTCTCCAAGTGTAAGTTTCCACAGCTCTCTAAGCATCTCCACAGCTCTACACTTCATGGTTAAACCCAAGGTCTCACCAGACCACGACATACCAGAAGAGATAGCTTTTTTCCCCCTGTTTATTTTTCTGAAATAAACTTAACACCACACAGCAGAAGGGTTTGTTTTTTCTATTCTTGCTTTAAAACAGATTTCCAAGCACATTATGGAGAGAGGTGAGAAGAAAAGCTGTGCAAATGACAAAACCAGACCCTCAAAGACTGTCTGGGGACAGAGAGGCAGGGCACACACCAGTCATGGCACTTCAGCAGCACCACAAGACTTCACCACTTCAAAACGCATCAGTAAGCAAAGCCACACACCTCAAGTGTGTCAGGTTTGAGTTCATCCTCCCTAAGAATTAAAATGTATTTGGAAAAGAGTTTGTACATCAGGTGCAGCTTACACTGGAAGTTCCACCTGACAGAATTTTCTTCTCCAGAACTGTAAATTCAGAGAATGGCTTAGGTTGGAAGGGACCTCAGAGATCACAGAATCACACAATTGTCAGGGCTGGAAGGGACCTCAAGGATCATGCAACTCCAACCCCCTGCCGTGGGCAGGGACACCTCACACTAGATCAGGTTGCTCAGAGCCAAATCCAGCCTGGCCTTAAAGACCTCCAGGGATGAGGCTTCCACCACCTCCCTGGGCAACCTGTGCCAGTGTCTCACCACCCTCATGCTGAAGAGCTTCTTCCTAACACTCAATCTGAATCTACCCACTTCTAGTTTTGCTCCATTCCCCCCAGTCCTATCACTACCTGACACCCTAACAAGTCCTTCTGCAGCTTTCTTGTAGCCCCCTTTAGACACTGGAAGGCCACAATAAGGTCTCCTCAGAGCATTCTCTTCTCCAGACTGAACAGCCCCAACTCCGTCAGTCTGTCTCCATAGCAGAGCAGCTGCAGCCCTCTGATCATCCTTGTGGTCCTTCACTGGACACATTCCAGCACCTCCAGATCTTTCTTGGAATAGGGGTTCCAGTACTGGACACAGTACTCCAGGTGGGGTCTCGCGAGAACAGTCTACTCCAGCTTCCTTGCCATGGACAGGGATGTCTCTCAACCAGATCAGGTTGCTCAGGACCTCATCCAGCCTGGACTTGAACACCTCCAGGGAGGGTTCATCCACAATCACTCTGCACAACCTATTCTGGAGTCTCATCACTCTCCTACTGAAGAGCTTAGCTTCCTAAGATCCAGTCTAAACGTGCCCTCCCTCAGCCTCAAATCATTCTCATTTGTCCTATCACCAGACACCTTTATGAAAAGCCTCTCACAAAAATAACCCTCCCCCACCCCATTATTCCAGAATGATTTCAAGAGCAGAAACCAGCATGAGGCAATTATAAAATGAGTTCTGGAAAAAAAACAAAACCCACAACACAACAGCCAAACACCAAAACAAAAAAACCCCCACACAACAGCAAACCCAAAACCAAACCGACCAACAAAAAAACCCACCAAAAAAAACCCCTCAGCTGTTCCTGATCTTAGCTCAGTCTGAAATGAAAATTGTCCTTCAAAATGTGGATTTCTATAGTTTACATAAAAGAAATATTGAAAAATAAAAACACAACCACATAGGTTGTATTACAGGTTGCTACTGGAGAAATAAGAACTTCCAACAACTGCTAGAGTTGCTACTCCCTTGGAGCATACAAAGAGCTGAAGTTCCAGCTGGTACCACACTGCTGCACTCTGAGTCACGTTTCTGACAAGTCACTAGGCTGACATTTTGAAGAGTGACTTTTTGCTGTTGGTTTTACTGGAGAGATGAGTGAGCAAAGGGAATAAGGCTGCACCTCTTACTGCTCCAAAGCTTGGCAGTGTTGGGTGTCAGCACCATATTCAAAGACTCACCTATAGGGTAAGCATTCCTTGCTTTTCTTAGCATTGTATTTAGCCTCAGGATGGCAGTTAGAGCAATTCACTCTCACTCAATTAGCCAAATCAACATCTTGACACTTCCTAGCAGAGAAAATTATGCAGGCCAGGTGAGAAGCACACTGACAACTGCTCAGCACAGCTGGTCCTGCCAAAAGGACCACTATACACAATTAAGAAGTTACATATACATACCTGAAATGTTCCTGTTAAAGCTTTTCAACATTCTTTACTGACCTAGTCACATCTCTCCAGCCCCACAGCCACCCATTGTGTATGGATGAACTGCTCCACAACAGATCTTCTGTCAACACAAATGCCATGAGACCTCTGCAAGCAACCTGCCCTTTATTTTGCATCTTAACTACACAAAGCATCTCAGGGAGAGGCAGATTTGGCCACTTAAAAGCACAGAAGCAGAACTGCTGGGCAGAAGACCTTGTCTGCAAAACTGAAAATGTTGTCTGGAACAAACTGAAGGCAGTGCAAGAAGCAGCTGCTCATGACAGACCAGAATGTGGCTTTCTGGAAGAAATCACACATCCATTGCTAAGCAAGAACTTAAAGCAGCTGAAGAGACTAGGAGGAAGTCAGTTTACTTTGAAAAGTAAAATGGCAGCATGGATAAAGAACAATCTGGGCAGAAAAAGAGTACTCTCTGGTTTGCATTAAACAATGACCTGATTTCAAATCCTCTGCTCAGCTTTAGTAATGACCTTTCACAGCTTCTGCTGCAACCTGAGACAACACAGGCATCACTGGACCATCACACTCCTACAGCACTCTGAGAGCCCCCAGGACAATGTTAAAGTGTCTTAAGCCTATAAACCAAGATTCAACCCCCCCAAGCACAGAAATGCAGTTTATTATCATGAAAGAGCACTACAGACAACAAATTAACTGCCTAAAGAGCCACATACTTATGTCAGTATATCCAAGGGGTTGGGTTTGCATGGTTTTGCCTGCAGGAGAGGTGTTTTCTTACCTTAAGTCTCTGATTGAAAGCATCAAACAGCAGTTTGATTCCATCCTGAGTCAGGTTAAGGATGAGGTCATGGCTAAGAGGTGACTGTAAGGCAAAAAAGAAAAAGCTGTTATAGAGTTTTAAGTTCAAGGCTTTGTTAAGGTATCTATCATTGTGGAAGTATAAACTGGTTACTCTGGCAAAACCAAACTGCCTTACAAAACAACCACTTGCTGTTCAGGTGACCCGTCTGGTGGATGTGGGGAGGCCTGTGGATGTGGTCTACCTGGACTTCAGCAGGGCCTTTGACACTGTCCCCCACAGCAAACTGCTGGCTAAGCTGGCAGCTCGTGGCATGGATGGCAACACTCTGTGCTGGGTTAGGAACTG
>WBNM01040809.1:133582-161026 GCA_013399055.1 Ramphastos sulfuratus
AGTTCTTCACTGAGAGAGTCATTCCCCACTGGAATGGGCTGCCCAGGGAGGTGGTGGAGTCACCGTCCCTGGAGGTGTTCAAGGCAGGTTTGGACGTGGCACTTGGTGCCATGGTCTAGTCTTGAGGTCTGTGGTAATGGGTTGGACTTGATGATCTTTGAGGTCTCTTCCAACCTTGCTATACTGTGATACTGTGTCAGGGAGGTACCTGGAGCAGACAGGCTGAGAGAGCTGGGGCTGTTTAGCCTAGAGAAGAGAAGGTTCCAGGGAGACCTTAGAGCAGCCTTCCAGTACCTGAAGGGGACTACAAGTGTACTGGTTTGGGTCAAATCTCTCAACTCCTTCAGTTCCCTTCTGAAAACAAACGGAACTGCCTGTGTGAGATCTGCACCCTGCAAGAACTCCCCAAGGGGCAGTTGTCTGTGACTTTAAATGGAGGGAAAAAGAAAGAACACCAAGCATGACACCTTTAAAATTAACACTCCAAGTCTGGCATCAGAGAAACCACGCAGGGACAGTCTGGTGCACATAAAAGTAGCAGCCCAGCTCACCAAGCCTCACATTAGAATCCAGCAGGCACTGACAAAAAGATGGGGAGAGGGTTTTCCACTTCAAGAATCAAGAGAGTGTCACAGTCTTTCTCAGGCCTCAAAAGGAAGACTTCAGACTCATGTTGTGAATTTAGACTTCCTTAGTTACTGTGAATCACAACAACTAAAGGCTTCATTTGCAGTCTGCTGGAGTCAATAGGAGACATTCCACTGGCTTCACTGGTGTCTGTAGAGACTCTAGGCCATCTCAGCCTGCTGCAGCACTGAAAGCTGCTCACTCCTGTACCAGCACAATCCACAGATACAGTCAGTTGGCCTCAATTCAGCTGTTTGATCATGCACCATCTAAAAGACATTCACTTCACAAAACTCTGCCCTCCACAACTGTCTCCTCAGAGGAAAAAATACTGAAGGACAGGCAGGCAGCAAAATTCATGCCCTAGAATTGTACCAAGCAGTTATCCAGCAGAATGAGGATGGGACATCTGGAGCAGATACAGGCTTTTCAGGTGGGCAACCACACCACACAGCCCTTCTTATGAACCAAGCATAAGCAGTCTTACAAACCTGTCACCTTCCCTTTTGTTCTGCTGGAAGAAGGTCTGTGTTTTGATTGTCAGAAAGCTAATTTTCATCCTAAACCTTCTCACATTGTCTTCTAGCCTGCATACTTTTTTGGTGCATTGCCACCCCTCCCCAAACCATGTATTTAAGTCATCAGATCCGAGACTTCACATTGCTAGGTCAGAACAAGCCACAGGGCTTCCAGTCCTCTGTGAGGTTGATTTCCCATTCCCCTTGATCACTCCAGCAGGCTCTCCTGAAGCAAGTTCAGCTTGAGCTCATCTTTCTTGAACTGATGTGTAAGCTGTCTCTTGAATTAAATCTTCACAGCACCTGGCATAATGGCATCAATATTTCACTGCTGCTGGCAAATTTTTATCATGGCATGTAGAAGTGAAGCTGCAATAAGCTCCAATGTGGATCCTATTAAGGCTTCTTTTGAAATAATTTCTAAATTGTGTTTAGAAAGGCCACAAAGACACAGAAAAGCCCTGTGTGATGGTGCATTTAAATATACCAGCTGAATTCTGATGGGAGGTTCAACAAGCCAAAGTGCAAGGTCCTGCCATCCAGGTCAGGCCAACCCCAGGCACAAATCCAGGCTGGGTGCAGAGTGGCTTGAGAAGAGCTCTGAAGAAAGAGATTTGGGGGTGTTGGTTGAGGAGCAGCTCCCCAGGAGCCAGCAGTGCCCTCATGCAACCCAGAAGGCAGCTGTGTACTGGGCTGCATCCAGAGGCCTGTGGGCAGCAGAGCAAGAGAGAGGATTCTGCTCCTTGACTTTGCTCTGCTGAGACTTGCTAAAGATCTACAAATACACCAAATTTCCAGTGAGGAACCTGAGTAAGCAAACACAGTAGTGAAATGGTGAGAGGCAAACATCTTAATAAATCTATTTTCATATCTTCATGTCACTGGATGAAAAGACATCAGGAAAAGCTATCATCAGATGAAGCAAGTCTGCTAGTTTTAATTGAATCTGACAGGCACACAAGAGCCTGCAAATTCAGCAGGAGGGCATGTGGTGCCAAGCCATGTTTGCAAGTGCTTGCACACACTTTTTACCCAGCAATAAAACATGCTATTTCTCATCACAAGCAATGCTTGCAGCTGGGTTATCTATTTTTCTGGTTCCCAAACACCACAACTTCACAAGCACTTCACCTCTAAAGATCTACAAATAAACCACTGCCACAAAACAAGTGCAAACAGTCAAGTATATGGAACCACCTGCACCCTTCCTACATTCTACACAGTCTCTATTTCCAGGTGAGATCTGGTTACAGATCTCAGACTTTCTGCCCAAGAGGAAACATTAATTCTGCTCTGGTGAGACCCCCACCTTGAATAGTGCATCCAGTTCTGGTGCCCCCAGCATAAGAAGGGCACAGAGCTGCCAGAGGGAGTCCAGAGGATGGCCACAAAGGTGATCCAACTGCTGGAGCGCCTCTGCTATGAAGATAGGCTGAGGGAGCTGAGGGTTCAGCCTGGAGAAAAGGCAGCTCCAGGGGGACCTTAGAGCTGCCTTCCAATACCTGAAGGGATCCTGTAGGAAGGCTGCAGAGGGACTCTTCATCAGGGTGTCTAGAGACAGGACAAAGGGGAATGGTCTCAAGTTGGGGGAAAGTAGGTTTAGACTGGACCTTGAAGCTCTTCAGCACAAGGGTGGTGAGCCTCTGGAATAGGTTGCCCAGGGAGGCTGTGGATGCCTCCTTCATGGAGGTGTTCAAGGCCAGGTTGGATGAGGCCTTGAGCAGCCAAGCCTAGTTGAGAGGTGTCCCTGCCCATGGTGGGGAGGTTGGAGCAAGTGATTTCTGAGGTCCCTTTCAACCAAAACCATTCTTTGTTATGCTCTGCATTCTACCGATTTCTGAGCAGAATTTTCACAATGTTATTCCAAAATTGTAAGTAGTTTGGAGTGGGTGGAAAAAAAAAGCAAACCCAACACCAAACACGAGGCAAAACTTGATAATTAGCACAACAAACAGCTCCTGCTCTGTGCTGCTGTATTCTCTAATGGAAGAAAAGTTTCAGGTTTAGTTCATGTTACTTAATACACAAAACAGAACCTCAAGCGTGAAAGATGACGTCGGGAAGCAATAGGAGAGTCCTTGCTGAAGGAAGCAACTCAGATTAGCAGTAAGGTATAACTGCACATCTATATAAAGCTGCAAGGAAAATTGTTATCACTAAGCAACCTCAGTGACAAAATCCAGAGGAAGAGCCTTAGGAAAACATACAAAGGCAATTAAGCACCCACTTAAACTGCCACTTTGGGCATCCCATTTATGACAAGTTAAAAGAAACCACAGGCAGAGCTAATTGTATTTAATTGTCATATAAAATTTTGAAAGGAAATACTGCAGCAGTTCCAGGATCAGAAATTCAGCAGTTTATATGCAACAAATTTACCATCTGATCATCCTCTTAGAAAGCCAAGTCTGTTCAGGTAGACTTTAGCATGATAAAAGCTGTGCGTGGCAAAACTGACTGAAAGCTTGGAATCTTTTAAGGATTGCTTTGTGCCACAATGTTCTGCAGGAGGGCGAGGACACAGCCACAGCCAGCTGCAGACCCTGAATGGCACATGGGAAAGGGAATAATGTACAGAAAAAGTTATCAGCAGCACAGCTGTTCCACACAGTTGAAAACTACTTTTGTTGGGCTATGAAGACAGGAAAAAGATTTTGACACTTACTTCAGTTTGGAGAGAGCGCCACTAAACCCTGTAGATAGAATAAAAATCCAGTGTAAAGGGTCCAGAGCAACATCCTAGCTTGCTCAAGCCTGGCTTTCTAGCACTGGCCCAACAATCCTTCAGTGATTCTACAAAACTGAGAGCAACAGGAATCTCTAAATAAACCTAGAAATAATTCTGGAAAGCACTGTGGTAAGCAAAGCTGAAAAAACCTCCAAAGCATCCAAAACCCTAGGAACGTGTTCCCTGCCAGCCAGATGCTCCCAAGCATTAAGTACAAGGAGATACATTTTCAGTTGGCAATTCAACCAGTGTAAAACTCATAAATCTACATTATGTGAAACAAAACAAAAAAAAGGATAAATTTAATTATAGGAAATATGTATCCAGCAGGACACATCCAAGTTGAGCCCCTTCCTTAGCCTTAGTGCTCACTGCAAACCTGTGAGGCCTCAATCAATATTCAGATACAAAGTGACATTGAGCAGACTTTTGCCTTTTTCCTGGTGGAAAGATCTGCAATGCACAGCACATCAACATCATCTTCTGATGAATGCCCACTTCTCAGCACACATACTTGGATGGGTCCTGCTTTGGCCATGTCCTGTTCCCTTCCACTTCCTTCACAGAATCATATAATTGTTTCAGTTGGAAAAGCCTTCTAAGATCACTGACTCAAACCAGCAACACGACACCATCATGGCCATTAAACCCTGTCCCACAGTATCATGGCTACACATTTCTTGAACATCTCCAGGGATGGTGACTCCACCACCTCCCTGGGCAGCCTGTGCCAATCCCTGCAGCAAATTTTTACTCATCTCCAACCTAACCCTCCCCTGGCACAGTTTCAGGACACTTTCTTTCCTTCTATCACTTGATCCTAGGGAGAAGAGACCAACCCCACCTCACTGCAACCTCCTGTCAGGCAATTGTAGAGAGCAAAGTCTCTCCTCAACCTCTTTTTCCCCAGAATAAACACACTCGGTTCCCTCAGCAGCTCTTCACCAGAACTGTTCTTCAAACCCTTTGCCAGCTTTTTTGCTGTTCTCTGTATACTCTCCAGCACCTCAGTGTCCTTCTTGAAGTGAGGGGTCCAAACCTGAACCCAATACTTGGGAGTGGCCTCACCAGTACCCAGTACAGGGGGCACTATCTCTGCCCTACTCTTGCTGGCCACACTATTGCTGATCCAGGCCAGGATGCTGGTGGCCTTCTTGGCCACCTGAGCACACTGCTGGCTCATCTTCTGGCTGTTAACAAGCACCCCCAGGTCCTTTTCTGCTGCAAAGCAGACAGTAGAGGTGAAGATATAAGACACTGTATTTGATCTAGCAGAAAATTTTCACTTCTGGTCCCCCTACTGAGGGAAGGGAAATGTATTAGGAACTTAATGCTTAGTTCTGAAGGAAAATTAAACCATCTAGAGCTGGTTTAAATGATTGCATCCACTTTCTGCAGGTAAAACTGCTGATCCAGAGAGAAGTGTGAAAGCCTTCTCAGGGGGTTCATAACCAATGAGCCAACCACAAAAGTGGGAAGTAATGAGCAATTCAGTGCTTCACAAACACTGCAGTGCTTGATGATGTGAAGAGACTAGAACTGAATCACCCAGCTAATTACAGACCCTTTGCCGGCTTAGAGGAAAAGCAAAGCTACCTCCCCGCTGCACAGTCATGGAACGGGCTGGAAGGAACCTTAGAGACCATCTACTTCCAGCCCCACTGCCACGGGCAGGGACACTAGACAAGGTTGGTAAAGGCCTCATTCAACCTGGCTCTGAACACTTCCAGGCTTGGAGCCTCCACAACTTCTCTGGGCAACCTGTTCCAGTGCCTCACCACCCTCATGGGGAAGATTTTTTCCTGTCTAATCTACATCCAGCTTCTTCCAGTCGGAAGCCATTACTTCTCATCCTGTCACTACAAGGCTGCTCAGGGAGTTGCTCTACTGTAGTCCCCTTCAAATGCTGGAAGGCTGCTCTAAGGTCTCCCTGGAGTCTTCTCCAGGCTGACCAGCTCCAACTCTCTCAGCCTGTCTTCACAGGAGAGGCGCTCCAGACCTGAGATCATCTTTGTGGCCTTCTCTGGACTCCACAAGTTCTACACCCTTCTTGTGTTAGAGGCTCCAGACTGGACCCAAGCACTGCAGGTGGGTTCTTATCAGAAAGGAGCAAAGGAGCAGAATCCCCTTCCCTGACCTGCTGGCCACATTTCTTTGGATGCAGCCCAGAACACAGCTGGCTTTTGGAACTGGAAAGTCTCTGGATATGAGGAAGGGCTGAGAGCGCTAGGTCTGTTTAGAGAAGAGGAGGCTAAGGGGGATTGTATTAATACTTATAGATATCTAAGGGGTGGGTGTCAGGAAGATGAGGCCAGGTTCTTCTCAGTGGTCCCTAGTGACAGGGAAAGAGGTAACAGACAAACTTGAACATAGGAAGTTCCATCCAAATATGAGATGGAACTTCTTTATTATGAGGGTGCTGGAGCCCTGGAACAGGCTGCCCAGAGAGCTGGAGAGATCTAAATCTCTGGAGGCTTTCAAGGCCACCTGGATGTGTTATTCTCTGACCTTTGCTAAGTGACCCTGCTCTGGCAGGGAGGTTGGACTCTATGATCTCCAGAGGTCCCCTTCAACCCTTACCATTCTGTGATTCTGTATGTGATTCTCAGCACTCCCAACTCCTCCTCAGGACTGCTCTCTACCCATTCCCTGTCCAGCCTGTGTATGTGCTTGGGATTGCCTTGACTCAGGTACAAGATCCTGGCTCTGGTAATCACTGCACTGTGCTGAGGTTATTACACTTGACATGAAACTGTTCTACAAGCTACACCTCTGATGGGGCAGCAACAATCTGGTGTCATTCCATTACAAGCAGCTCACACACTTCATGAGTTGTGATGACAGGATGACCCTCTGAAGTCTTCATTCTGGGACCCAAGGAGGTGGATGACAGAATCATAGAATGGTTTGGGGTGGAAGGAACCTCCAGAGGTCATCTAGTCCAACTCCCTGTGAAGTCAGCAGGGACACCCTCACCTAGATCAGGTTGCCCAGAGCCCTCTCAAGCCTCACTTTGAGTATATCCAGGAATGAGGCCCCAACCACTTCCTCAAGCAAACTGTTGCAGTGTTCCACTAATTCAGGCAGACCACATACCACTCACCTGCTCACTGTAGAGAACCTGGACGTTTTTGATAATGCGACAGTGCTTCTGAAGGATTGCTACAGCCTGAGCCAAGGGCATGCCTGCAGGTAAAAAAAAAAGACATTTCTTCAGTTGGGAGAGCAGTTTCCAGTGGTTTTCAACAGCAAGGTTACAGATGAGGCAAGAGCTGTCATCAGCAAACAGCAGGTTACACCAGCAAGGTATGCAATCGGCAAACAAGCCGACTTGACTCATGGTATCAGCACAGATGTGGGGTTACAGACAGAGAAGTCATTGGTGATCTACCAGCTGGTTAGGCACAGAGGAAAGAAAAGGTTATGTAGCCACAAAATTAAACAGCAAAGCTCAGGAAGGGAAAAGCACAGGACTTTCTACAATCCATACACAAAACCTGCTCCTTTTTGGGGGTGCCTATCTGCTAACTAATGAGACAGCCTGGACCAAACTCCACCAGATGTGGTGAGGGCACTCCTCTGCACGATCAGTAGGCTCCTGGAGCTCATTTTATGACATCCCCTTTATCAAGCTTGATAAAGCACTGAGCAGTTGTATCAGATAGATACAAACACTGAGACAGAGCAGTGATTCTTCTCCGACCCAACAGGCCACATTAGGTGCTGATGCAGCCACATTTGTGTCAAGGATGGAACTTTATCTTCTCGGTTTATAGACAAGATAAAGGTGACAAACAGTTTGGTTCAACAAAGGAATACACTTAACCCTCTAACCACTCCAAGGGCTTTTTCCTTTGGTTGAGAGCTTTTCCCTTCAGTATATCTTGTCTTGACAGTTACACATTTTAGAAAGTGGAAGGGAACTGCCGATTCTGCAGAAAGAATGGCACCACACCACCCCATCTTTTATCACACTTCAAGTCTTTGCTGCCTTTCCAAATGAAAGGTGAGCCTGCTCCTGGATTCAAAGCAGGCCATTTATAAAGGGGGGGTTATGAGTTCACAACTGAGAAGTTTTTTTTCCTTCCTAATTGCTGCAAGTCAATTTAGATTAATTATCTGACATTCTGTTTACATCCTTGCTCTTTTTGTCTCCATTTCTAGTTGCCTAGAAAGCTGCCTTTGGGAAAATTTACCATGGGACTTACAAGTTTATTTAGGGAAGTGTTCAGGCATTCAAATTTTTAGCTATTAAATACACTCCTCAGACCATAGTGTTCCAAAGCACCTTTTAGATAGGGAGGTGGTGGAAGCCAGATCCTTGGACGTTTTTAAGGCCAGGCCGGATGTGGCTCTTGATTCTGATCTAGTGGAAAGTGTCCCTGCCCATGGCAGGGAAGTTGGAACTAGATGATCCTTAAGGTCCCTTCCAATCCTGATAATACTGTGATATTAGCTACAGGACCAAAGTGAGAAAACTTCCTCCCTCCCTCTCTCTCCATAGAAATATACAATGTCACACATACCCCCAGATCACCTAAGTACTGTTTTAATGTAATACCAACATAGCACTAAATAGATAAAAAAGGGGGAAAAGGGATCATTTTCACTGTCACACTAAACTCCATGCCTGTTGTGCTCATACACTGCAGATTTCCTGTAATTAGGAAATCAATGTTTGGGCCAAAAAAAAAGGCTTTCTATATCAGAACCACAGTGACTCCATTTATAAACACTATATACAACTGTTGCTGTGAAACTGTTTTTCAGGTTAGCCTGCTCAAACCAGGATACAGTCAGCAATCCTTGAAGTTTATTTTTTTGCAGGTTGAAATTCTACAGCAGGAGAGGATCTAAGAATTAGCTGAACAAGGCTAATGAAATTAACATGCAGAGCCATGCAATAAAGAAGCCCTGTTTCCCATTACCTAGGAAATGGCAGCTGCCTTGCAGCCAGAGTGCTGAGTTTTGAAAAGACAGTTCTGTTGTATCAGATAATATTTTCAGAATGGAACAGACACATCAATAACAGCCAGAAGCCAAGATCAAAGATCCTGCCATGAGGTTTTTCACATCTCTTAACCTAGGACATGCAATGATTCCAAAACAAAAACAAAAAGCAAAGACGCTTTCAAAGGCACTAATTTTAGGAGACCTGAAGAAATGAGACAATCACAAGATGCTAGGGGTTGGAAAGGACCTCTGGAGATCTTTGAGTCCAAACAAGCAGCAGAGGTTGAAGCAAAGCCAGCTGACAGCATCTATACCCCAATGGGAAGCATCAAGAGCAGGTTAAGGTTTCAGTGGTTAAAAAAAAAAAACCCAAACTGTGCACAAACACCAAGTTCAGTTTGTAGCCTGACGTAAACTGATGCAATTTGGGGTTGCTAAGTATGCAAACAGCTGGCTCATGTGACTGCCTTACTCAGAGCTTTCCCCAGCTGCAAGCAAATGGACACGGACTGATTTTGTTCAGTTTTCAGCCACAGAGAATGAAGTAGATTTCGCCACACAGTTGCTTAGCAAAGCTACGATGCACAACTCAAGGTCTCCGGGAGTCGAGCACAGCATCTCAGAAGTACGTGGAGGAGCATCCTCCCTCTGCCTCCATCAGCAGAGAGGCAGAGGATGACTAAAGGAACTGGGTTATTTTTCTCCACCCTCCTCACACATACACACAACACCCCCTTTTCCTCAACACTCATCAGCCTTTGCAGGCAAAGAGGAAAACAAAGAATTCTTTTTTCCCTTGCTCATCAGTCAGGAGAAGAGGGAAGCCAACATGGTTTCCAGCATATCAGTCACTCAACACCCACAAAGATCAGTGCTAGGAGTTGTCTATCCCTTTTCTAAATGCTGGAGTGGTACAAGTGGCTCAAGGCACTCCTCTCACATACACTGGTCATGAACAACATGGCTTGAAAAATTAGTCTATGCTAAGACTGTATTTTGAGGGGCACAGTGGTAGAGGAGTGAATAAACATTCCTTAAATCTCACTTTATTGACAAGAGCATAAGAGGATACAAGAAAATCCAAGAGGAAATGAATTGTACCAAATTATATAAGGGGAAGTGAAGTTTAGCAGGAAAAGAAAGTATAAAAAGCAAGAGAAATGAAAGTATGCCTTAGAAATTATACATCTCAAAGGCTAATAATACAGCTATAGGCATTGTGGAGAAAGTATTTAATTGTTCTCTTTCAGAACAGCAGGAATATAGCCCAAGAGGGGCAGTGACACAGGTACATAATTCAAGACAAAACTCAGTCCCTGTTAAATTTTTTTGTGCTCTGGTCACAGAGTGAGTCAAGGCTGGAGCCAGAAACAGAATCCAAAAACTCATGTAAAAAATTTTCCTGGCATTTCCCCTCAGTCATCTCCATTGTGGGCACAATACTGGAAGCCAGAGTCAGCAGCAGTTCAGGAATACTGCCATTAGCCCTGCTCGGAGCAGAGCTAAACAAACACCACTGGCAGCCAGGATCCCATTTGCACCAGCACTCCCAACCTCACCACCAGTAACACAGCCAAACCCAGCTCTAGCAGCAGGAACCATTTTCATCCAACAACAGGACAAAGTGAAGGATCTCAATACCTCACCAGCCTCCTGCTCTGAAGCAGCAGGTCATGCTAATTATACATTAGACACATCACGTGGTGGCTATGTTTACTCCAAGCATTACAGCCCAGTGCCCTCCCTCTTGCATCTCTCCCTCTGTGTGTACACAGAAGCGCAGAGCACGACTTGAACCAGGAGACAAGACAAGGGGCAATGGGCTGGCAGAGAGGAGATTTAGACTAGATGGCAGGAGGAAGTTCTTTACAGTGAGGGCACAGGTTGCCCAGGGAGGTTGTGGCTGCTCCCTCCCTGGAGGTGTTCAAGGCCAGGTTGGACAAGGCCTTGAGTAACCTGTACTAGTGGGAGGTGTCCCTGCCTATGGCAGGGCGTTGGAACTAGATGATCCTTGAGGTCCCTTCCAACCTTACCATTCTATGATTCTATGACTGCATTCATGGGCTTCTTTGGGGGGCTCCTAGGAAAATTAAAATCATTCTCTCTCTCTCTGTTTTTCATGAGGAGAACAGAGAGAAGCTGGTATTATGTATTTATGCAGGCTGGCAGGGTGTTTAATTCCAGCTTGCTTTTCATTTTGGGTAACACAGGCACTAAAGGATGGCAGAAGGTCACACAGAGCTGAGAGTCAGTCACACGTTAGCGGTACAAGGAGATCACCAAGATTTCAAAGGGTGGGACCCAAGGTACTATAATTAGCCTCCAAAAGCCACTCCAACGCTCCCGGTAACCAGCCAGTTGTACTTGACTCCAAAAGCCACAGCAGCATGAACAGCCCTTTGTGTCTGACAGGGTTCATACAAACAACTCCAGGTCACAGCACCACTCCTCTGGTGTCATCCAAGTTCGCGGCAGCTGTGTCACAATATTCTTTAAGGAACAGTCTGTCCCCTTACTGCCAGAGGCAACAGAAGCGTAACTCAAGTACTGGCAGATACAGAGGGCTGCCACACAGAGCTCTGTTTACATTAGTCAAACTGCTGCTACCATTAACTGTACTTTAGACAAAGCAACAGAGAGGATGGAAAACTCTTGAAAGAGAGAGCCCAGTGCGGAGATCTCGAACCATCACTCAGAAAATCCAACAGCTACAGAGCTTCTCAGAGCTCTGAGGACTACCACTATCTGCTTGCCAACACAGACCATCTGAAGAACCCACACCGTCCGAGTTTCAGCTGCACACTGAAGTGACCCGAGCTGAGCACCAGCCACATTCCCACCATCCTGAGGAAAAGTTCTTTCCCGTGGCAGTAAATAAGGCAATGGCTGGTAGGGAAGGAACTGCTCGAGAGAGGTGAAAATACATATCATTAAGGGGAGAAATACTCCTTATCCAATCCTCAGAAAACCTTTCCAGAGTGCACTCTCTCCACTACAATGTCACAACCTGGCAACGACACAAAGAAATTGTAAAACTCAACTCATATTTAGGAGGGATTTGTAGCAAGGAAAAAAAAAAAAAAAAAGCACAATGTTTATGCCAAGGATCAGTTAGAGCTGCTGGTATCGGCTGACACACATTCAGGTGACAATCAGCACATCCACGGAGTGGATTTAAGCAATTACGAGTCTGAGATGGCAAAGCAAAGCAAAACAAAACAAGGTGAAGGAGGCAAAAGAAACGAGCTGATAAACAAAGCACAACTCGGCATGCAGAAGCTCAAGATGAGACTACACTAGCCTTAAACCTCATACATTAGCATTTTAATGGACAGAGAAGGGTGAGCTTTGTCTCTCTCTCCCTTTCACTCTTGCAACCCCCTGAAAGCCCTGGGAGAAACTTTAGGAACGACGGACCAGAATCCCCCCCAAATCCCTCATACAGAGCCCGGGGCAGGCAGGCACCCCGGGATGGCGCACACACACACACACACTTACCCAAGGTGAACTCCCATTGCTCGTTCCCCAGAGACCGCTCGGGCACCACCTCCAGATCTAGCATTGGCTCAGGTAGCGCGGAGGCCGCGGGCTGGCACGGCAGGTCACCGGTGGCTCCGCCGGACCTCTGAGGGAAGCAGGAGAGCAGCTCGCAGCTTGCACCCCGACCCCCCAGCACGCTACCGCCCCCCGAGGGAACTCCACCGCCCCCGACCCCGCCGGGGAACAGCGCTGAGTCACAGTCGAACCCCGCCGCGTCGATCTGAGCTGGGGGAACCCAGGCACCGCCACCACAACAACCAGCTCCCTCTCCCCGCCTCACGGCCCCGCTGCCTCCGCCCGCCCTGCCCGGGCTGGGCACTGAACGCGGGCAGCCGCTGCGCCTCCCAGGGAGCAGAAGGAGCCGGTGCGTCGCTGATCGGCCCGAACGTACCGAGGGCAGGCGCCGGCCGGCGGCAGAGGAGAGCGGGGGGCTGCACCCCCTCCCCCCGCGCTGCGGGCGCCACTCACCTCACTTGCGGCTGCTGAAAAAGTGCTTTGCAGCTGCCGTCAGGCGAGGCCGCGCGGGGCGGGGCGGGGCGGGCCGGCGCCGCTGCGCACCGCCCCCCGCCCGTGGCTCGAGGGACAAGGAGTCGGCTTGGCGAGGGCCAAATCGAGGGTTCGAGTCCCGTGTCCGCAGGCTGCCAGCTGCCCTGGGGGTGGTCTGGGTGCAGCCACGCTGTCACCGCTCTCTGTCCTCGTCGCCAGGAGAGTGTCAAACCCTCAAGGCAGGACCTAATTACACGGTGTCACAGCCTGGCACGGTAGGCTCAGGATCAGGAAAGAAAAAAACCAAACCAACTCCAAACCAGCCTGGTCGCATCCAGTTTTTCCAGTTGAAAAGAAAGGGTGGGGGTAAGAGTTAAGGAGAAATTAGTCAGTGGCACGAGTAGAGCTACCTGAACAAGCTCAGGAGTGACTCAGTGAGGAAGAAAGTCCTAATGAGATCATTTGCTGTGCAGTATTCTTTGAGAAAACAAAGAACATAGAACCTGAACTTAGGAAGCTCCATAGAAACATGAGGAGGAAGGAACTTCTTTACTTTGAGGGTGCTGGAGCACTGGAGCAGGCTGCCCAAAGAGGTGGTGGAATCAATATCTCTGGAGACTTTCAAGGCTCCTGTGTGATCTGCTTTAGGTGAACCTGCTCTGGCAGGAGGGTTGGACTCGATCTCCAGAGGTCCCTTCCAACCACTGCCATTCTGGGACTCTGAAAACAGGGGTGCTGCCGCCCAAAAAAGCCCACTTCTCCTCTGGGATGGTGGTCACCAGACATGAACCTGCTTGGCTCAGACCCAGAAAACCCCAGGAGATCCCAGGTGCAAGCACTTGGCATCCACACAATGAATGAGGATAACAGAGCTCCTGAGGTGCTGCTTGCCACTACTTTGACCACCCCCACCTCAGACCAGCACCCACTTCTACCGTGGAAACTTGATCCAAGATGAACAGTACCAGCTCAAGCACTGCCCAGCATAAGCAGAGAATTAAAAACAAATGAGAAGGACCAAGGGTAAAAGCAGGTGTGTGAAGTGACACAACTCTGCTGGACTAGGGCTGCACAATTGGTGGAAAGTCAGAAGGGTCCAGAAGCTTTGGAAGGAGCTGAAATTCCTTCTGCTGGCAGGTCGAGGCTCCGGGAGAGGCAAGGAATGGAGGAATAGGCTTTGTTTGGTTTTTTTTTTTTAATGTTTATTTGGGGCTGGTAGCAGCAGACCCTCTCCTGGGGCAACGCCCATCTTCTGTCCCCTCGGTGGTGTGACACTTGGTCCTGGTTTGACTCCCTCATCCTCGTGCCGCCCACATGCCCCATCTTGCATGCACACTGTGCCCCGGGCCAGCACCACTGCATGGCATATCTGTCACACAGGGTATCCCTTATGGACAGAGCACACGGGTGAAGAAAGCCTTTCATGCAGCTAACCACGGAGGTTTGGGTGTCTCACGTTATAAATTGAGAGACAACCAGAATTCCTGCTGGGTTTTCCATTGCACATCCTTCCCACTGCCAACCTCATGTTCCCCTCGGATGCTCCATGTGCTCCCTGTGTCACCAGCAAACACAGCATCTTCATAAAGCCCAGAGGGAGCCTGGAGGCCCTGGGTCTCTGGTGGAAAAGGACTTTTCCCTCCCACCCAAGCTGCTGGCAAGCTGCTCTCTAAATCCCAGTGTGAGCAGGATGTGCACACCCTGCTTCCACCCCAGCTCCAAAGACAAGCTGTCCACAGAGCTTCAAGCAACTCTTTTCACTTCCAGAATATACACAAATACCTAGAGGAGCTGCCCCAGCTTCTTCTCCATGGGCAGAGCATCCCTGGCAGGGGGACTCATAGCATCCAGGCAGAAATCCCAGTCACGTTGCAGGGCAGGACCTCTGCCAGGCTCTGCTCTGAACACCTCCCTTCTCTCATCTCTCAGGTCACAGAGCTGTGCAAGTGGGCAAGGTTTTAATGCACACTGCACAGAGCAAGCCCCAGGGACATCAGCTTTCCCTTGAAGTCAGCTGCACGTTGCTCTCTTTATTATTCATGCCTTGCTTGCTGGGGATTTTGATTTTTTTTAAAGCACTGTGACATCTTAATATGCCAAAAAGCTCAGAGGTGCTGCCATTTTCCCCCCTTCCTTCCAGCCCTCTGACACCTCTTCATTGGCTCAAAAAAAAAAAAAAGGAATTAACCTTTCTTCTTCCAGGATCACAGGCTGATCCTTCATCATGAGCTCTCCAACCTGCCACATAAATATATAGATGCTGGCATCCATGAGGAGTAGACTTGAGGGAAGAAATACCCTGGTAGGAGTCTTGTGTGCCCTCTTTATTTAATGAGGCATGAAGCACACCCCAGCACCCACTTTCCCCTGGCATGCACCCCTCAGATTCAGTGATGGGTCCAGCTTTGTTCAACATCTTCATCAAATGACCTGGGTGAAGGGACAGAGAGGACTCTCAGCAAATTTGCTGGTGGCACAGAATTGGGAGGGCTGACACCTGCCAGGCTGTGCTGCCATTCAGGGAGCTGGACAGGTTGGAGAGTTGGACAGAGGGAAACCTCATGAGGTTCAAGTGTAGGGTCCTGTAGCTGGAGTGGAAACCTCCCCTGTGCCAGTATAGGTGAGGGGGGACCTGCTGGGAAGCATCTCTGTGGAGAAGGACCTGGGAGTGCTGGTGGACAACAAGTTCCCCTGAGCCAGCAGTGTGCCCTCCTGGCCAAGGAGGTAAACAGCCTCCTGGGGTGCACTAAGAAGAGTGTGCAGCAGGGTCAAGGGAGGTTTCTCCTCCCACTCTGCTCTGTCCTAGTGAGGCCACACCCAGACTACTGGACCAGTTCTGGGCTCCTCAGTTCAAGAGAGACAGGGAACTGCTGGAGAGAGTCCAGTGGAGGTGACAAAGCTGCTGAAGGGCCTGGAGCATCTCTGTGAGAAGCAAAGACTGAGAGCCTGGACAAGAGCAGCCCTAGAGGGGATCTGAGCAATGTTCAGCAAGAGCTAAAGGGTGGGGGGGAGGAGGATGGGGCCAGAGTCTTGTTGTTGGTGCCCAGAGACAGGACAAGGGGCAAAGGACACAAGCTGGAATCCAGGAAGTTCCACCTAAACAGGAGAAACTTCTTTGGTGTGAGGATGCTGGAGGCCTGGAGCAGGCTGCCCAGAGAGGTGTGGAGTCTCCTTTGGAGAGATTCCAACCCCAGCTAGGCATTGTCATCCTGGGCAAGCTGCTGTGGGTGCCCTGCTTTAGCAGGGGGGTTGGACTGGATGACCTCCTGAGGTCCCTTCCAACCCTCAGCATGCTGGGATTTTGTGAGTGGAGGTGCTGGATGGAAAGTGGGTGGGCACAGATCAGACAGGCTTTGCAGAAGCTCACTGCAGCCTTGCCTGATGCCCTTTGAACCCCAGTGCTGCAGACTGGGGAATGGCACTGGCTGGGCTCTCACTGGGGAAAAATCCAGCATCCTTTGAAAGAGAACATGGGCAGTATGAGCTGAATTCCCCATGTAGGTTTGGAGAGTAGAAAGCAAGGGGAAAGAAGATCAAAGACATCTAGGGAAAAAAAAAAAGAAACCCACAGCTGACTGGTTTCTGGGTGCACCCCAACCCTGCTACAGTTTCCACACATCACCCCAGACTCCAAGCTGAGGTGGAGGAGGACTCAGCCCTGCCCCAGCCACCACCACCTCCCAGCCCTGCTGCCCTGGGGCTTTGCCTTTCAAAATCATCACCATTGGGTTGACAAGAGGCACCCAGGGCTGGCCCTCCGTGCTAGCCCCTTCCATGCCCTCTGCAGCCCTTCAGTAAATGGGAGGGCAGAGCCAAGCTGCTGGAGGGGCTGGCAAGAGCAGCAGCACTCTGCAGCAGCCTCGCTGCTGCTTTCTAGGTGCTGTGACTCTCTGGAGTGGCAAGAAAGGTACTGGGGTGTGGGCATGGAGTGGCAGGGAATCTCAGCCAGCTGCAAATCCCACTGCAGCACCAAGCATTGCAGGGCAGCTGCAGATGGAGCATCTCCTCGGGTCTGTGCCCACCACTGAGCCCCTGCTCTCTACTTCCCTGATGTGGGAAACTCCTGGGGCTTCTTGCCACCTGGGCACACTGCTGGCTCACCTTCAGCTAGCTGCTGACCGACACCCCCGGGGTCCTGTCCCACCGGGCAGCTTTCCAGCCGCTCTGTCTCTTGTGGGGTGGGACCGGCAGCCGTAGGGAATTGAAAGCTTTTTACCTGACTTCCCTAAATCCCACACATCTGCAGGGAGATGTTAGCGGAGAAGAGCTGGGCTTTGCAATCCAACCCATCAAAAGAAAAGAGGGAGGGGTAAAGCTAGCAGGAAGCCCCGGAAAGAGCAGGAGAGTTGGAGACGGCAGCAGCAGCAGCAGCAGCTGAGAGTGAGGGCGAGCTGCCCTCTCCCGATGAGATCTCAAAGCGACGCGAATCCTGCCTGGAAGGGAAGCTGCCCTGCGGCTGCCTCCAGAAGCACTGGAAACAGCCCCCGGGCTTGGCAGCCCTGCTTGGTTGGGGAAGAGGAATTTGCTGTAAAGCTCTGAAGTTGCTCTGGTTTCCTCGGGAGGTGCATTTGCTGCTGGAAAGCTTTCAGTCTGCAGCCAGGAAAGTCTCCCGACAGCGTTTACAGTTCTCCTGGCTGCAGAACAAAGGGAGCTCTGCTGGTGCTCCTGAGGCAAGCACGGAGGCTCTCCGAGATGGTGTTTAACCCCTCGCTGGGTGGGGTTTATCCTACCTCTCCAGAGTTTATCAACTCTTTGATTTATCCCACAGCCAAAAGCTTTGATGGGTCCCACTCTGGACTCAGCTCAGGCAGAGCAATGCTGCACCCTTCATCCATCACAGAGTTGTAGACTTGTTGGGGTTGGAAAGGCCTCCAAGATCATCCAGTCCAGCCAGCAACCCAGCCTCACCATGGCCATTAAACCACATCCCCAAGTGCCATGTCCACAGGTTTCTTGAACACCTCCAGGGATGGGGACTCCACCACTTCCCTGGGCAGCCTGTGCCAATCCCTGACCACTCTTGCAACAACAAAAAAAAATTCCCTCAAATCCAACCTAATCCTCCCCTGGCACAATTTCAGGCCATTTCCTCTCCTTCTATCACCTAATATTAAGGAGAAGAGCCCAACCCCACCTCAGTGCAGCCTCCTTTCAGGAGCTGCAGAGAGCAATGAGGTCTCCCCTCACCTCCTCTTCTCCAGGTTAAACACCTCCAAGTTCCCCCAGCTGCTCCTCCCCAGCCCTGTTCTCCAGACACTTCAACCAAATGGGCTCCAGACATCTTTTTTTTGCCCTTTCCTGAACACACTCCAGCACCTCAATGTCCTTTCTTGGAGAGAGAGGCCCCAAAATGAAACCAGCATTTGAGGAGTGGTCTCACCAGTACCCAGTACACGGGGCACAATCACTGTCCTGGTCCTACTGGCAAGTGCTGCATCAGTGCCAGGATGGGGGGTCCCCAGGCAGGCAGGGGCTGGCAGTGCCAATAACGAGGCCCTTCCCGTGGGATACCCCTGGCTCTGGTTCTCCCTGGCTCAGCACTTCTCCCCTCCTCACTGTGCCAAGCACGCCCTGCCGGGATGTTTTCAATCACCCAGAAACCCACTGGAGCGGCAGCCAAGGTTAAGAGGGGCAGAATGTGCAGTGTCAGCTCCTGGCTGGGGTGTGAGGAGCTGCCCCCTGCTCTGCCTGCGGGTGCTGTGGCCAAGGGGCAGTGGGGCACAAAGTGCCTCGTTTCAACAGGCTGGTTGCCTGCACAGCCTCCAACATGTCCTGAGCCTTGTGCAGAGTCCCTGCATGGGCTGGGGCTTGCACCCTCCAGAACATGCCTCTGCCAGCTCCAGGGTTTGCTGAGCTCCCAGCCCTGCAGCCTTAGAATAAAGACCTTGAGGTGATTCTGTGCATGGCCAGGGAGAGAAGGGGATGCCCACACAGCTTTGGCACATGCTTTACTCAGTCAGGACCACAATGACTATGGGCATCACTTCCCACATCCTGGATTTGGGTGTCTGGCAGCTGTAAAACCTCATGGCCTTTCAGTATCTTAAGGGAGCTACAAGAAAGCTGGGAAGGGACTTTTTAGGATGTCAGGTAGTGATAGGACTGGGGGAATGGAACAAAGCTAGAAATGTGTAGATTCAGGCTGGAGGTTAGGAAGAAGTTCTTCACCATAATAGTGGTGAGACCCTGGAATGGGTTGCCCAGGAGGTGGTGGAAGCCTCATCCCTGAAGGTGTTTTAAGGCCAGGCTGGATGAGGCTCTAGACAGCCTGATCTAGTGTGAGGTGCCCCTGTCCATGGCAGGGGGTTTGGAACTGGATGATCCTTGTGGTCTCTGCCAACCTTGATTGATTCTATGATCTCATTTTTTTGCACCGTGCTTGGTGTCTAGAGATGGAGAGAAACTGGAGGCTCCCAGCACTCCTCCAAATGGGCCAAGATGTTATGTTAAACATGGATGGAGAAGAAGAGCAGCTGACATGGCCAGTGCCCCTTGCAGGGCAATTTGGTATCCCTGCCCATGGCAGCAGGGTTGGAACTAGCTGACCTTTAAGGTCCCTTCCAACCCGAATCATTCTGTGATTCTGTGATTTTCCAGGGCTAGGGTGAGGGCTGGATGGATAAGGATGAAGGGAGCAGCAGCAAAGCAGCAGCTCTTCTGCATCATTCAGGCATAATGGCTGATGTGGGCACATGTATTTGGCAGAACTCATCCCTTCCAGAGATGTTTGAAAAGCTCTGATTCCTGCAGAGTTAGATCTAAACTGGCCTCAGCTTCATTAGAAACAGATGTGCTGGTTTCTCTTTCCTGCTCAGGGTGGTTTAGCCTGGGAGATGCTGCCAGGCATAGGCAGGATGAGAAGTCCAGCTCCCCATAGTGCTGGTGCTGCTGGGCAAGGAGCTGGAGCTGCCAGCTGCCCTTACCCCAGGAGGTTGCAGAGCTAGGAGAGCTGCATGGCTGGCAGGGCTTTCACCTGGGCTGAGTTTCACATCTAAAGATGTTGGGGCCCTGAGAAGCCTGATCTAGTTGGAGATGTCCCTGATCACTGTAGGGGGGTTGGACAAGATGACCTTTGAGTGTTCCTTCCAACCTAATGCATTGTATGATTCTATGATCGTTGGTGAGAGGACTTGGGGGTGCTGGTGGATGAGAAGCATAATGTGAGCCAGCAGTGTGCACTGGCAGTGCAGAGAGCCAAGCAGAGCCTGGGCTGCAGCAAGAGCAGTGTGGGCAGCAGGGCAAGGGAGGGGATTCTGCCCCTCTGCACCTGTTGGTGAGACCCAACCTGGAGCACTGTGCCCAGTTCTGGAGCCCCTGTGAGAGGAAAGATCTGGAGGTGCTGGAAGGTGTCCAGAGAAGGGCCACGAGGATGATCAGAGGGCTGCTGCTGCACTGCTATTGGGACAGGCTGAGAAAGTTGGGGCTGTTCAGGCTGGAAAAGAGAAGGCTCTGAGGAGACCTTATTGTGGCCTTCCAGTGTCTGAAGAAGGCTACAAGAAAGCTGGAGAGGGACTTGTTAAGGTGTAAGGGAATGATAGGACTGGGAAGAATGGAGCAGAATTAGAAGTGGGTTGGTTCAAATTGGGTATTAGGAAGAAGTTCTTCAGCATGAGGGTGGTGAGACACTGGCACAGGCTGCCCAGGGAGGTGGTGGAAGCCTCATCGCTGGAGGGCTTTGAGGCCAGGATGAATGTGGCTCTGAGCAACCTGATCTAGTGTAAGGTGTCCCTGCCCGTGGCAGGGGGGCTGGAAGTGGATGATACTTGAGGTCCCTTCCAGCCCTGACAATTCTATGATTCTCGAGAGTGATGTTTGAGCCTCAGAGTGAATGCTAAGGAAGGGCCATGGGACAAAGGACACAGGCAGGAGGCAGAAGAAACATCCCCCTGCACCAGCCTCAGCACTCAGGCTTTCATCCTTTAATGGGAGATGAGTCAGAGCAGCAGGTTTGAGCAATGGAGCCCTCCTGGAGCCCCTGAAGATCTCACTTTGTCACAGACTTCTGTCAAACAAGCAGCGTGGAGGTGACTCAGATCTCACAGACAAAACAAACAAGATGCTCACTAAGCCTCATTCCGAGCTCCCAGCCCCCTTTGCAGCCTCTTCATTTCACAGCAGGAAAGCACTTGGGCCAAGGCATGCATCACTGGAGGTTCCTCCTGCAGCCCAGCTTCCATCAGCGACATCTGGGAGCAGCCCTGCAGCGCTGAGCTTCCCTGGGTTTTGGGGAGCAGCACCTGACACTGCCCAGGCACTCACTCAGGCCAGGGTGGCCATGTCCCCATAGCCATAGCTACTTTTCTGTCCCCTTTTCAAGTTTCCACGGCTGTGGGACACTGACCAGCTCCTCTGCAGCCCTTTAGGGAGTCAGGAGGAACATATCCATCCACCCTGCGCTGCCACCAGGGCTCCTGGCAGGGACTTTGCTGTGCAGATCCCCCACTGCCAGCCCAGCCCCAGTGAGAAGGGGTCCTGCACCCAAAGGGGCAGTTTTCCACCCATGCTTGCTGCCACTATGTCATGGCAGAAAGCTATCAAACACCAAACCCCACTTTGCAGGGACCTGAGCTCCCCTCTGCGTACCACAGCCGCAGTTGCCAAACCACTGCTCTCCAGTGCAAGCTCCTCATCACTCCTGCCTGATGAGCCACCAGCAGCACTGCCTTTGGAGGAAGAAACTGTGCCAGGGAGAGGGGCCAGACCCTGCACCAGGTGCTGAGGGGTGAACACAGCATACATACACACACAGAGTAGGAAATGTCTGCTGGTGGCTGCTCTGGTAAAGCCGCCAGCCTGTAGCCACCAGGGCTACAGCACTGAACCACAAGGCAGCCCATTCCAAGGGTGGCACACTGCCACCAGAGTCACAGGGACAGCAGCTCACAGGGCCTGCTGTCTGTCACAGCTCAAAGTCTCTCCTGAGCTCAGCACAGCTGAGCATGAGCTGAGCTGGCTGCCATGAGAAGAGGTCCTGTTGGGTCCTGTGTGTCGTGCCAGAGAGCCATGAGGGATGGCCAACATCCTTCCTTGGCCAGAGGTGAGCTGGAGCAGGCTCTTTGCTGCAGACCCTGCTTTTCTACCCCCTCCTTTTCCCTCTGCAGCCATCTCCTGCACCACAGGTTCTCCAGCTTATTCCCTCTTTCACTCTGGTCCTGCTTTGCACTGTGCTGCTCCATGGTCCTATCAGCACGTCCTGCCCCGGATGCAGAAGCAGAGGCTGAGCCACTGCTCCCAAGCCAGTTACCAGCTGGTAACTAAGGCACCTTGGTGGGGTTGGTGGTTTTGGGGACTCATGCACCCCACAAGCCCACCAACACCAGGTCCCAGCACGCAGGCACCAAATGCAGTCTGCAGAGCAGAACTGAAAGCAGAACCAAAAAGAGGATCTGTCTTCCTCTTTGTGTGGGAGCATCTGCTGAGCAGCTCCAGCCCAGGGCCAGCACTGCTGGGAAGGGGCCTCTAAGGAAGTCAGACACAAACTTTTTAGGAGGGCCTGCTGTGCCAAGATAAAGGGTGATGGCTTTGAACTGAAAGAGGGAGGTTTAGCCCAGGCAGAAGAGGAAATGTTCAACACTGAGCTTGGCCCAGGTTGCCCAGAGAGGAGGGAGATGCCCCATCCCTGGAACCATGCCAGGTCAGGCTGGGGCTCTGAGCAACCTGCTGTAGTTGCAGCTGTCCCTGCCGACTGCAGTGGGATTGGACTGGGTGAGCTTTGAAGGTCCCTTCCAACCCAAACCCCTCCATGACTCCACAGCCACCACTGCAGGGTGACAGCAGCAGCCAAGGCAGCATTTAACTCTTCCACATCGTTCCCTTCACTCCTGAGCTTTGAAACCTGAGCCGAAGGCAGCTCCGGCAGTTGCCTGATCCCAGCCTGCAGCTGAGAAAGCTGTGGAACAAAGTCACTTAGAGCGCCAGCAGCTGCCAGCAGCTGATGAATATGCATGCCCTGGGATTTACATTCCGTGGCAGCACCAAGACAGGACGTCAGGCAAATGAGTTATGAGAAACGTTGCCTATGCAAATGCTCTGTTGGAGCTTCTCACCATAACTCTCCTCCTCGGAGCCCTTCCTGTCCTTTTCTTATTTGCATTGGAAATGGCAGCAACAAAATAACGCAGCTGCAGAAATCGCTCCTGTTTCTCTGCAGGCAGGGTGGATTCCTAAGCAGATCTGTCACAGTGTGGTGGCACTGAATTCGTGGTGAACACCAAGATAAATAAATAAACATGCAAGCCCTGGCAAGATCCTGGCAGGCCGTGAAGTTCTGGGCTTCTCCTTCATGCCACTTCCCAGCCCTCACTTTCAAGAAGGAAGAACTTGAAGAAGACAGACCACCACGGACCTGCAGGCACAGAAAAGCTGCTGGTTTCACCCCCAGTTTCAGTGCCATAGTTTCTAGCTGTCCAGGGGGTGACAGGGTGTCCAGCCCTGAGGAGGACAGCTGCTGGCTGCTGGCTCCTTCAGGAAAGACTCAACACCTTGTTTGTCATAGAATCATAGAATAGTAAGGTTGGCAGGGACCTCAAGGATCATCTAGTTCCAACCCCCTGCCATAGGCAGGAACACCTCCCACTAGCACAGGTCACTCAAGGCCTCGTCCACCCTGGCCTTGACCACCTCCAGGGAGGGAGCAGCCACAACCTCCCTGGGCAACCTGTGCCAGTGCCTCACCACCCTCACTGGAAAGAACTTCCTCCTGACATCCAGTCTAAATCTTCCCTCTGCCAGTTCAAACCCATTGCCCCTTGTCCTGTCATTGCAAGACCTTGTGAATAGTCCCTCCCCAGCCTTCCTGTAGGCTCCCTTCAGATACTGGAAGGCTACTCTAAGGTCTTCTCAAAGCCAGAACCCTGTGACATGGCAGTTAACATCCTGGATTCTCCCACCTTAGTAAGTGGCTGTGGGACTGCAAGAGGTCACAGTAGAAGCAACCAGGCTCGATGGGGCTCTGGGCAACCTGATCTAGTGTGAGGTGTCCCTGGCCATGGCAGGAGGGTTGGAATTGGGTGAGCTTTGAGGTCCCTCCCAACCCTGAAAAATCCATGATTCTGTGAAAGTAAGGTTGAAGTGAGCATATCTCACCTGCCTCCCTGGCTTCCAGTCAGCTCCAGTGTTTCCAGTGCTCTCCGGCTCCCCAGCTGACAGCCATCCTTAAGTCATGCTAATTAAGGGAAAGGATTGGAATGTTTTAAACCCCCCTCTTCTGCTGCAGGTGCCTCAGACTCGCAGATTCCCTCTGCTATTCATGCACCCAAGAGCAAACTCAAACTAAGAGGAGCCAGGGGGATAATCCATCTGTGCCCTTCAGATACCTCCACCCCAGAAAAAGCTTTACAAATGAGTTGCTCCTCTGCTTGTGATGCAGCTTGGGCAGGAAACGAAACCATTCCACTACGAAGTTGTAGGCAAACCTGTGAGCTCCCTGATGCCTTTTACTCACTGCTCTTTAAAGATGCCTCTCAAAATGAGCTGCTTTGATCACAGAATGCATCAGGTTGGAAGGGACCTCAAAGGTCATCTTGCCCAACGCCCCCTGCACTCAGCAGGGACATCTCCAGGTAGGACAGATTGCTTAAGCATCAAAGGCTCACAGGATGTCAGGGGTTAGAAGGGACCCAAAGAAATCATTGAGCCCAAAATCCCTGCCAGAGCAGGACCAGACAATCTAGTTCAGGTCACAGAGGAACATGTCCAGACAGGCCTTGGAAGTCTCCAGAGAAGGAGACTCCACAACCTCTCTTGGGAGCCTGTGCCAGTGCTCTGGGACCCTTACAACACCTTGTGCTGAGGTGGAACCTCCTGTGCTGCAGCTTCCATCCATTGCTCCTTGTCCTATCCCAGGGAGCAGTGAGCAGAGCCTGTCCCCCACCTCCTGACCCCCAGCCCTCAGATATTTATAAACATTTATTAAATCCTCTCTCAGTCTTCTCTTCTCCAGACTAAGCAGCCCCAGGTCCCTCAGCCTCTCCTCATCAGGCAGTGCTCCAGTCCTCTAATCACCCTCGTGGCCCTCCGCAGGACTCTCTCGTGCAGATCCCTGTCCATCGAGTTTGCCCTTGAATGTCTCCAGGAACAGAGCCTCCACCAATGGAGCCTCCACCACATCTCCAGCAACCCACTGCCATGTTTCACTACCCACCTAATAAAGAGCTTCCTCCTCATGCCCAACCTAAATCCCTTCTGCTCGTTTCAAACTATGGACACTGGGCAAGCTGCTGTGGGTGCCTCTGCTCTGGCAGTGGGAGTTGGACTGGATGCTCTCCAAAGGTCCCTACACCGTTCTGTGATTCCATGATCTTGTCCAACCTGTAGGATTCTACAAGGTAACATTTCTTAGGGTTACTTGAGCAGACAGACAGACAGACAAAGTAAGCAGGGCACATCCATGTTAATCCCTCCATGAGGCAGCAGAATCAGCATTTTCCCAAGGCACCCCAGGCTGTGGGAGAGCCACGACCAGCCCCTGGCCAAGCCCCCAGGTACCCCAGGCTGTGAGAGAGCCACGACCAGCCCCTGGCCAAGCCCCCAGGTACCCCAGGCTGTGGGAGAGCCACGACCAGCCCTGGCCAAGCCCCCAGGTACCCCAGGCTGTGGGAGAGCCACGATCAGCCCTGGCCAAGCCCCCAGGTACCCCAGGCTGTGGGAGAGCCACGACCAGCCCCTGGCCAGTCCGCAGGCAGGGGCTGAGCTGCGTGGCCACTGGATGTCACTATTGCTTTAACCGCAGACACACCAAGGCAGCCCTGGAGGTCGCCCCTGAAACAGGCAGAGAGCCGTAGCAGGATGCCGCAGAACCACTGAACTTAAAACCACACAGCACAAGGTTTTTTTTTCTTTTTTCTTTCTTTCTTTCTTTCTTTTTTTCCTTTCTTTCCTATTCTTGCTTTAAAACAGTTTTCCAAGCACGTTATGGAGAGAGGTGAGAAGAAAAGCTGCGCAAATGACAAAACCAGACCCTCAAAGACTGTCTGGGGACAGAGAGGCAGGGCACACACCAGTCATGGCACTTCAGCAGCACCACAAGACTGCACCACTTCGAAACACATCAGTAAGCAAAGCCACACACCCCAAGTGTGTCAGGTTTGAGTTCGTCCTCCCTAAGAATTAAAATATATTTGGAAGAGAGTTTGTACATCAGGTGCAGCTTACACTGGAAGTTCCACCTGACAGAATTTTCTTCTCCAGAACTGTAAATTCAGAGAATGGCTCAGGTTGGAAGGGACCTCAGAGATCACAGAATCACACAATTGTCAGGGTTGGAAGGGACCTCAAGGATCATGCAACTCCAACCCCCCTGCCATGGGCAAGGACACCTCACACTAGATCAGGTTGCTCAGAGCCACATCCAGCCTGGCCTTAAAAACCATCAGGCATGAGGCTTCCACCACAGAATCAAACACCCAGGTTGGAAAACACCCTCAGGATCATCAAGTCCAACCTACAACCCTACTCTGCAAGATTCACCTCAAACCATATCCCTAAGCACCACCTCCCTGGGCAGCCTGTGCCAGTATCTCATCACCCTCACGCTGAAGAACTTCTTCCTAACATCTAATCTGAATCTACCCACTTCTAGTTTTGCTCCATTCCCCCCAGTCCTATCACCATCTGACACCCCAACAAGTCCCTTCCCCAGCTTTCTTGTAGCCCCCTTCAGCTTGTGGAAGGCCACAATCAGGTCTCCTTGGAGCCTTCTCTTCTCCAGACTGAATGTCCACTCCCAACTCTCAGTCTGCCCTCGCAGCAGAGGTGCTCCAGCCCTCTGCTCACCCCTGTGGCAGAAATCAATCCACTGCAGCTCAGTTTTTCACTACACAGAAGTTTATTATGAAAAGTTAAAATGTACAACGACAACAACAACAGAAAAAAAAAGAAAAGGTAGCAAAAAAGCAATCCTGTAGCTTAAGGCAACTCTTATAACAGGAGATGAATTCAAGAAAGATGATGCAACTTCAGTTTAAATAGAAACCATGAAAAATATCCAATTGCATCAATAACTTAAACCTGCACTTTAAAAAGCAAGAGGGGAAAGGAGGGTGAGGAGAGGTTTGTGATCTTAATGCCTGCATTAAGATATGGAAAGCAGCAGAAAAGCTAAAATGATGATAGGGAAAAGCTGAGTATTTACACAGAGATAGCAACCCGATAACATCGCTTCCTGTGTACTTCTGGTTGCAAGCCACTGCCTGAAATGGGGAGAAAAACCTTTATTTTTTTTCTTTTTTTTTTTTGAATAAAATCTTCAGACTCTTCCATCAAAAATGACAGAGATAGGCAGAGAAGATTCCAAGGGAGGGAAGTGTGAGGGTGCATGTGGGCGAGTGTCCCTTAAACAGCTCTCTGCAGAAAGGTCCTGTCTTGAAGGGGGAAAAGAGGAGCAAGAAGAATACGTGGCCAGGGAGTGGGAAAAAACACACCCAAACAACTCTTTCAGGTGAGTCACACTGAAACTCAAGCATCAAAACATTTCTGTGTGATGGCATCCTCACAGTTCACAGCTGCTGACATTCTGAAGTGATGTTCAACAGCCAACAAAGATTCTCCTTCACAGTGACAGCTGCTTACAGTTCTGGCCAGGCCTTTTTTTGC
>WBNM01040810.1:5314-17168 GCA_013399055.1 Ramphastos sulfuratus
AGAGTCCCTCCGTCGTCACGGCCACATTGTCCCCACCATGGCCCCCAACCGTCTGACCCCCATCCTAGCCCCGATGTCCCTGTCCCCATCCTACCCCTCCTCAGCCCCGTCCCCTTCACCACGGTGCCCCCACGCCGGTCCCTGTCCCCATCCCACTCTCTCCAGACCTCCTTCCTAGTCCCAGCCCTGTCCCCGTCCTCCCCTTGCTGTGGCCCCCAGCCCATCCTTGTCCCAGATCCACTCCCGTTTCAGCTCGGGGGCTGGGAGGGGAAGGTCACAGCTGGCAGTGCCACAGTCCCGGGGGAGCCCCACGCCACGGCAGGCTCCGCGGGGAGGACGCGGGGGCTCCTGCCGGCCCCGGGGGAGCTGCCGGGAGGTGAATTCTGGCGCAGAGCAGCCGCAGCTTTGTTGCTGCTTTCCCCTTAAAGCTGCCGATGGGGTGGGGGTGTCACAGGAGCCCCCCCACTTTTCCTGTGGTCGCCGAGCTCTGGCACAGGCAGAGTCTATCAAACCCAACCTGGTGGGTACTGCTGCATCNGCTACTGGTGCCCCCCCCCCACCCCCCCCCCCCCACCCCGAGAGACACGAGTGTCCTTGTCCCCCCCCCTCAAGCAGCCTGCAGCACTCGCTCAGTCTGCTCCCATTTATTTACATTTCTCATATGAAAATAAGGGACCTGTGAGATTCCACCTCCCCAGCCTCACCCCCCCCACCCCTGTGCAGCCAACTCCCCTCCTGGGGAGCCCCTGTCCATAAGTGCCCCTCCTGCCGCGGGGTGGGCAGGGGCTGGAGGCAGGTCCTGGGTGTGCGTGGGGGAGGTTGTCACACTCTGATCCCTCCTCAGGTCGTTGATTAAAAAACAAGGAGCTAAAAAGTCAAGTGAGGAGGGGGCTGGTGCAGGAGCTCAGCCTCCGCTGCGGGATCCTGGGGGGGATGTCCTGTTCCCGTTGGTGTCCCGGGGTGGGGGAGGGCCGTGAGTTCTCCTCATCCCGACGATGGCTTCTGTGGCAGCTTGGCAGGGCCAGCGGGCACGGCGGGGGGCGAGGGGCAGAGCCCTCAGTCGCTGTCCGAGCCCACGGCGGAGGAGCCTTTCCTTTTCCGCTTGGCCGGTTTGGGCTTGGTGTCTTCTTCCTCCTGTACCGGGAAACAAGGGATGTTGGGGGTCCCTGCGGGCACCCCACAAGTGGCCTGCCCCTTCTGTGGGCGGGGGGACTGCAGGGGTCTTACCGAGGCGCTGCTGGACGCCGACTCCTCCTCGTTGTTGGGGGGCTGGGCTGCGCTCTTGCGGCTGCGGGGGCTGGACAGGGCTGTTTTCCGGCGGCTCTTGGGGGGCTTGGTGGAGGAGTCTTCATACTCCTCTGCCAGGGAGAAGAGGTCGCTGAACCTGGAAGGAAGGAGGAGGAGGAGGTGTGGAGTGGGCACCCAACTGCCACCCCCAGGGCCAGGCGGTGCTGGACTCACTTCATCTTGTGGGCTTCGTCGCAGCTGGCCTGGACGTGCTGCAGCGCCTGCAGGATCGGGGTCTGGCTGAAGACTGTGGAGGGAGCAGCAGAAAGCAGAGTCAGTGCCCAGGGTGGGCACAGCGGGCAGGGCACCGCCCCCCGGGCAGGGCTCTGGGTGCAGGCAGCGCTGCAAGGGGCTCCTGGAGCTGCCCAAGTCCTGTCTGTGCAGCCCGGGGACAAATGGCACTGATGGGGTCTGGGTGGCTGCGTGCTGGCAGGGGGGGGTTGAGGGGTGGCCTAGGGGTAGCTGGGCACTGGTTAGGGGGTGGCTGGGNCCCATCCTTGTCCCAGATCCACTCCCGTTTCAGCTCGGGGGCTGGGAGGGGAAGGTCACAGCTGGCAGTGCCACAGTCCCGGGGGAGCCCCACGCCACGGCAGGCTCCGCGGGGAGGACGCGGGGGCTCCTGCCGGCCCCGGGGGAGCTGCCGGGAGGTGAATTCTGGCGCAGAGCAGCCGCAGCTTTGTTGCTGCTTTCCCCTTAAAGCTGCCGATGGGGTGGGGGTGTCACAGGAGCCCCCCCACTTTTCCTGTGGTCGCCGAGCTCTGGCACAGGCAGAGTCTATCAAACCCAACCTGGTGGGTACTGCTGCATCCCCCTCACGCCCCCNCCCTGCGGGCACCCCACAAGTGGCCTGCCCCTTCTGTGGGCGGGGGGACTGCAGGGGTCTTACCGAGGCGCTGCTGGACGCCGACTCCTCCTCGTTGTTGGGGGGCTGGGCTGCGCTCTTGCGGCTGCGGGGGCTGGACAGGGCTGTTTTCCGGCGGCTCTTGGGGGGCTTGGTGGAGGAGTCTTCATACTCCTCTGCCAGGGAGAAGAGGTCGCTGAACCTGGAAGGAAGGAGGAGGAGGAGGTGTGGAGTGGGCACCCAACTGCCACCCCCAGGGCCAGGCGGTGCTGGACTCACTTCATCTTGTGGGCTTCGTCGCAGCTGGCCTGGACGTGCTGCAGCGCCTGCAGGATCGGGGTCTGGCTGAAGACTGTGGAGGGAGCAGCAGAAAGCAGAGTCAGTGCCCAGGGTGGGCACAGCGGGCAGGGCACCGCCCCCCGGGCAGGGCTCTGGGTGCAGGCAGCGCTGCAAGGGGCTCCTGGAGCTGCCCAAGTCCTGTCTGTGCAGCCCGGGGACAAATGGCACTGATGGGGTCTGGGTGGCTGCGTGCTGGCAGGGGGGGGTTGAGGGGTGGCCTAGGGGTAGCTGGGCACTGGTTAGGGGGTGGCTGGGGGCTGGCTGGGCACTGGTTTGGGGGGGTGGCTGCGTGCTGGCCAGGCACTGTCTGGGTGCTGGCTGGGGGTGGGCAGGTGCTGGTTTGGGGCTGGCCAAGCACTGTCTGGGTGCTGGTTATGGGAGTGGCTGTGGGTGGCCAGGCACTGGCTGGGCACTGGCTATGGGGTTGGCTGCAGGCTGGCTGGGTGGTGGCTCAGGGCAGGCAGGCACTGTCTGGGGGGTGCCCAGGCACTGTCTAGGTGCTGGCTGGGGGGTGCCTGGGCACTGTCTGGGTGGGGGGTGGCCAGGCACTGTCTGGGTGCTAGCTGAGGGGTGCCCAGGCACTGTCTGGGTGTCTGGGTGGGGGGTGCCCAGGCCCTGTCTGGGCACTGTCACCTACAGTTCTGTTTGGTGTTGGTCAGGTTGAGGCGGAGGCTGTCCAGGTGCTCCAGGATCTGCTCCAGGGTGAGCTGTGCCAGTTTGCTGCTGGAGCTGCGCAGGCTGAGGGCAGAGGAGCAGCAGCAGCTGTTAGCCTGCACCCTGCTCCCCCAGCCTGATCCCCCCCCCCCCTCAAAACAGGTCACAGGACCCCCCTTGCTTGTGGGGGGACTGAGTGTCACGGCCCCCAAGGTGATGTGGGGTACTGTCACTCGTGGTGCCCCCCAGCAGGCAGAGCAGAGAGGGGGCAGCAGGGGGTCTCCTTTTCTCCAGCACACGCAGGGTGTCCTGGGGCTGCTCTGCTCCGGAGCAGGGATTAGGGGATCAATCCTGCTTTCCCCCTGGGCAGCACTAAGTGCCCTGTGCTGAGCCTCAGGAGCGTGGTGCCACCACCCTGGGTGCTGCCAACAGCCGGGCCCCAGCTGGCTGCCCCTTAATGACCTAAGGTTAGACTGGGACAGGCCTGGATCCTGACCAGAATCCCAGCCAGGAGCTGCCCCGTGGGCTCCGGGGGCCCTTCAGTAACTGGGAGGGGGCAGAGCTCCCCAGCAGCCTCCCTGGGGAGCGAGGGGAGGGGGCACTCAGAGGTAGCTGAGAGAGTGCTGGGACTGAGCAGCGTCCCGGTGAGTGCCCAGCACAGGGGGCACAGGGGATGGTGAACCTGTCCCAGGCAGTGGGCACGATGCAGCTCTGTGCCGCGGGGCGCTGGGCACAGCGGTGGCAGCTGCTGCTCTGCCAGCCCAGGACAGCAGAGGTCCTTCCTGCCCCGGCAAAGGGCTGCAGCCTCCCGCCTGGGAGGGGCTGCTGGAGCGCAGCCTCCTCCCCTCCACCCAGCCCAGCTCCCAGCACCGAGGGGCTGCTGCTGCTGGCACCCAGCGCAGAGCTGTGGAGGGCAGAAGCTGCCTCGGAGCCAGTGCTGGATCCCGGAGTCTGGCACTGGAGCCCCGGCACAGCTGGGATGGCACCGCAGCAAGGCAGCACCAAGGCTTGGCACAGCTCACCCAACACAGCGTGGGCAAAGGCTTTGGCATGAGCTGGTCCTGCAGGGTGGGTGGCAGCAGAGTGGAGATCAAAGAGCAGCCTCCAGCGTGGCCCCGGAGGCAGAGATGCTGGCTCGGGGTGTGTGTAGTGGGGGGAGGGCTCCGGCTGTGTGCCAGCATGTGGGTGGGCATCGGGCACTGCCCCAGGCTTCAAGGAGACGCTGCTGTGACTGGCAGGATGGGCTGGCAGAGCCCGCAGCAGGCGGTGACTCAGGGAGCCTGGCAGCAGGGTGGGCACAGGGGGGAGCCCGGGGGGGTGCCCAGGAGCCTCACCTCTGGCGCTTGCGGGGCAGGCTGTTGTTCTTGATCAGCAGGGACTTGATGTGCTCTGCCAGGAGGTCGTCGTGCTTGAGGCACCAGTGCCGCAGGACGCTGGTGGTGAACTGGTCCCCGGGGTGGCAGGGGCGGCTCAGCACCATCTTCACCATCTCCTCGCTAGGCCTGCAGCGAGGGCAAGGGCACCTCAGGGGGGCGCTCTGAGTCTGCGGCAGCCACTGCTGCCCGCCGGAGCCTGATGCGTGGAGCTGCCCTGCCCCTGGCACAGGAGCCCTGGCACGGCTGGGATGGGACCAAGCTCCCGCGAGGGCCACCTGGCACCCCGGAAGTGTTGGCAGCCAGGCCCAGAGGTGGAGGGGCAGCGCTGAGCCTTTCCTGGCATCACTGACAAACGACCCTTCTGGGGACCAGCTGCCACTAAGCTTTGTGCCCAGCCTGCAGTGCCCAGCTGTGTGCCAGCCCTGCTGCCTCCCCGCAGGGGGCAAAAGGCTCCTGGCCCCAGCCCCCCTGGGCTCTCCCTCCCCGTGGGCTCTGTGCTGCTCAGGGTTGGTGCTGGGAGCAGATTAAAGAGCCTCATGTGCTGCACTCTGGGAACCAGGGCAGAGCTCTCTGGAAGGTGCCCAGGCCACCCCAGTAGGCACAGCTTGATGCCAAGGCAGCCCCCACTGCAGGCTGAGGACAGCTCTAAGATGTGTAGGGTGGAAGAAACTAGTCCAGAATTCCCCAATCCCAGCATGGTGAGGTGGGAAGGGACCTCTGGAGGGCATCTCCTGCACCCCCACCCTGCTCCAGCAGGGCACCCACAGCAGCTTGCCCAGGGGCACAATGCCCAGTGGGGGCTGGAAGCTCTCCATACAAGGAGACTCCACAACCTCTCTGGGCAGCCTCCTCCAGCACCCTCACTCCAAACAAGTTTCTCCTCCTGTGCAGCTGCAACCTCCTGGGCTCCACTTTGTGCCCCTTGGCACCACTGAGCAGATGCCAGCCCCACCCTCTTGCTCCCCCCCACCCTTTAGCTCTTGCTGAGCATTGCTCAGATGCCCTCTGGGGCTGCTCTTCTGCAGGCTTTCAGCCTCTGCTCCTCACAAGCTGTGCCCACAGGCCCCTCTGCAGGGCAGCCTGCAGTCCCCTGGCACTCACTTCTCTCGTCTGAGGTGCAGCAGCAGACAGGAGAGGGCCTCAGGATGGTCTGCAAGGGAAGGACAAAGTGAGCAGAGCAGCTCAGGGCCCCCCCAGGGCCACGTCTGTGCCCCTTCCCCCCCAGGCACTCACCCTTGTACTTGAGGTGCTGCAGGATGGGGATGATGGTCTCCAGGGGAATGCTGTGTGCCAGGAACAGCTGCCAGGTGCAGTACTGCTCAAAGGTCTCCCAGTCCAGGCTCTGAACTATTGGGGAGGCACAGGAGGGTGAGGGCAGCCTGGATGGCACCTGGACAGCCCCAGGACTGTGCTGCTCCTGCCCCTGTGTTCCACATCAGGGCACTGGGGGTAGGGCACAGGGCCCAAAAGCAGAGCAATGAGGTCCAGGCTGTGCCAGGGCAGTTGCCTGAGCTGTGCCACACATGCCAAGGCTAAGCAAGGCCCTTGGGGAACCTGGCAGGTGGCACTGGGGGCTGCTCTGCCAGCTGAGGTATGGGTGGCAGAGCTGCAAAGTCACTCCAGCAGCTGCTGGGGGCTCAAAGGCAATTAATGAGGCTCTTTAATTAACAGCCTCAGCTCCCTGCCTGCAGCTTGTGCCACACCCAGCCTGGGGCAGGCTGCTCCAAGCTGCTCTCCACCTGCTGACCCCAGCCCCTGCTCCAAGCTGCCCACCTTGGCTCTGCCCAAACCCAGCTGAGCCAGGAGGCTGTGGCCACAGCCAGCTCCAGCTCCTGCCCAGATGTGAGCCAAAGGGCAGCAAGAGGAACTGGTCACAGGAGGAGAGGAAATGGCCTGAAATTGTGCCAGGGAGGGTTCAGACTGGCCAGGAGGAACAACTTCTGTCCTGCAAGAGTGGTCAGGGCTTGGCACAGGCTGCCCAGGGAGGTGGTGGAGTCCCCAGCCCTGGAGATGTTCAAGAAAGCTGTGGGCCTGGCACTGGGGCCATGGTTTGGTGCCAGGGTGGTGCTGGATGGCCTGGGAGGGCTTCTCCAACCTTAATGATTCCAAGATTCTTTCTCACTTTTCTTCTTTCCCTGTGCCCAGGCAGAACCTGCAGAGCCCTGGGTCAGGCTTTGCCTGGCACTGCAGACCCAGGGCTCCCAAATCCCATTAGAGCACCCAGCTGGACCCCCCTGCTCAGCCCCAAAAGCCTCTTAAGGCTGCTGATCCTTTAAGCAGCGACAGCAACACCAGGAGCAAACCCAGCCCCTGGCAGGGCTCCAGCCCAGGAGTCCTCTCAAGAAGCTTGTGGGAGCAGCCAACCTCTGCCAGGCTCTTCCTCCAGCAGCATGCCTGTGCCTGGCATGGGCCACAGCCCTCTAGATCACAGAGGGGCATGGTTCAGCAGGCATGGGGCTGTGGGGCTGGACTGGATCATCTCCAGAGGCTTTCTTCAGCCAGGGTGGGGAAAGCCTGCAACAGGTTGCCCAAGGAGGTTGTGGATGCTCCCTCCCTGAGGTGTTCAAGGCCAGGGCTGGGTGAGGCCTTGGGCAGCCTGGGCTGGCTGGTGGGAGGTGTCCTTGCCAATGCTAACAGGGAGGAGGGTTGGAACTGGATGAGCTTTGAGGTCCCTTCCAACCCAACCCAACCCAACCCACTCCAGGAGTGTGTGAACCCCAGGGACTCAATCCAATGACTCTGAAGGCTGCAGCCTCCTCCCTTGCCAGGGATTTGGGAGTCTCTTTACAAGGGAGGGCTGTAAGGGGCAGGAAAGGCTTGAGGATGGCCCAGGAAGCTCTCTGCTTCCACCTCCAGCTGCCCTCTCCTGCTACTCACTCAGGATGTTCAGCACCGAGTCCTTCCGGAACATGACCAGGTTCCCCATCATCACATGGCACATCAGCTCCTGCAGCTGGGTGGCACAGAAGCTGGCATGAGCAGGGTGCCCTGGCTCTGCAGGAGCCCCTCTTAACGGTGTAGGTGAGCAGCAGGGAGGCTCTGCCTCCATCAGCCTCCCTTTGCAGCAGCCAGGGGGCTGCAGGTGGCTCCTAAATCAGAGCTGCAGGCAGGCAGCAGCCGCCAAGGGGAAGGCACCAGAGGTTAATGGCTTCACACATCAGCACCCGGGGCTGGGGAGCTCAGGATGCACAGCAGATGCCCACAGACTGGGCAGGGTGGGTGGGATGCTGCTGGCAGCTGCTCCTTGTGCCCCAGGCACTCCCAGAGCCCAGGCATTTTTTTTTTTGCCAGCAGATGCCCGTGGGAAGGGCTCAGGCAGCCTGCTGGGAAAGCTCCAACGATTCCAGACCTCTCTGCTGGTGGCCCTGGAACATCCCTGGCCTGCAGCACAGGAGCTGACACTACCCAGACACGGGGAGCTGCCTGCACTGCCTCACCCCCGGCAGAGGTGGAGGCAGGGGAACGGCACCCACTGGAGCAGGGGTGGCAGCTGGGGAGCAGCATTCCCTGGCCCTGGGCTCAGCTCCAGAGAGCAGTTCGGGTCCAACCTTCCTCCCTCCCTGCTCCTGAGCCCCTGGGTGCTGCCTGTTCAGGTGCAGGAGGCTCTGCCTCACGGCTCCACTTGCAGACCCCAGCGCAGGGTGGGCACGGGGGGAGGGGGCAGGCAGCCAGGGAATGGTGGAGGGGGAAGAGCCAAAGAATGACAGGAAGGGACGAGGGGACCAGAAGGGAGGGGAGAGGAAACGCCACGGGGCTCTGCTGGGAAAAACAAACCCTCTGCCTTCCAGCCCAGCAGCACCAGCAGGGCCCTGGAGGGGGTCAGGGCACCACCGCGGCTCGAACCTTTCCTGTGCCCAGCTGGCAGCTCCAGCCTGGCAAGCACAACTTGCCGGGGAGGCATCCTGGCCCCTGGAGCAGCTGGGAAAAGCAGGGCTGGGAGCACAAACAGCCTGAGCCCCAGGGTTATCAGCACATCATGCTCCAGCCCAGCCCAGCCAGCAGAAGCAGCATTCCTGCCCGTGCCCAGCATTCCTGCCCGTGCCCACCTCCCCCCCAGGCTTCAGCTGGGGCTATTTCTGGGTTGCTTCATGGCAGCTCAGCAGCACCACAAGGGGAGGCTCCTTCCAGGAGGCCTTGGGCAGCCTGCAGTGGATCTCCCAGCAGCAGGGGCAAGAGCTGGGTGGGATCTCAGCTCTGCCAGAGCCTTTCCTGCACCTCCTGATGCTGCCCAGAGCTTTGCATCTCACCCTCCAGCACTCAGCACCTTCCTGCCACGGGGTCAGTGCTGATCACTGCCCCTGCTGCCCACTGCCCACGCTGCCTCTGCTGATCACTGCCCCTGCCGCCTCTGCTGCCCACTGCCCCTGCTGCCTCTGCTGATCACTGCCCACTGCCCCCTGCTGCCCACTGCCCACGCTGCCTCTGCTGATCACTGCCCACTGCCCCTGCTGCCCACTGCCCCTGCTGCCTCTGCTGATCACTGCCCACTGCCCCTGCTGCCCACCGCCCCTGCTGCCTCTGCTGATCACTGCCCACTGCCCCTGCTGCCCACTGCCCCTGCTGCCTCTGCTGATCACTGCCCACTGCCCCCTGCCCCTGATTACTTCCCCTGCCCCTGCTGATTACTTCCCCTGCCCCTGCTGATCACTGCCCCTGCTGCCTCTGCTGATCGCTGCCCACTGCCCCTGCCCCTGCTGATCACTTCCCCTGCCCCTGCTGATCACTGCCCCTGCTGCCCCTGCTGCCCACTGCCCCTGCTGCCCACTGCCCCTGCTGCCTTTAGCCAGTGCAGCTCCAGAGGGAGCAGAGCAGATCTCCCTCCTTTCTTCCAGGGGGATCCCTTAGAAGCAGCAGTTTGGATTCAGCCTCCTGAAGCTCCTCAAAGTTTTGGGGCTTCTCTTTGCAAAATAAACCTCAAAGCCTCCCCCTCAAAAATGAGGCCAAGGAGGGCTGAGGAGCAGACCCCACAGAGGGGTCACTTTGAGTTTAAAGCTCCTTGGGAGTGGAGCAGACAAGTCCTGCCCCTCTCCAGCCCAGACCCCAGCCCCCAGGGCCCCTCCTCACCTGGAAGGAGTCGATGACAGCCACGATCATGTTCAGCAGCTCACTGCTCCGCAGGGTCTCGTCTGGGAACTGCAGCAGGACAAAAGCAAGGACTCAGCAAAGGACACAAGGCAGAGGCCAGGCCCAGCTCCTGTCCTCACAGCTGAGATGCTGCAGTGGGTCCAGAGAAAGGCAGGGAAGCTGGTGAGGAGCAGCTGAGGGAGCTGGGGGTGTTCAGCCTGGAGAAGAGGAGGCTGAGGGGAGGCCTCATTGCTCTCTCCCCGAGAGGAGGCTGCAGCCAGGCAAGGGTTGGGATCTTCTCCCATGGAGCAAGGCACAGGACAAAGACATGGCCTGAAATTGTGCCAGGGCAGCTGCCTGAGCTGCACCACACCTGCCAAGGCTGAGCAAGGCCCTTGGGGAACCTGGCAGGTGGCACTGGGGGCTGCTCTGCCAGCTGAGGTATGGGTGGCAGAGCTGCAAAATCACTCCAGCAGCTGCTGGGGGCTCAAAGGCAATTAATGAGGCTCTTTAATTAACAGCCTCAGCTCCCTGCCTGCAGCCTGTGCCACACCCAGCCTGGGGCAGGCTGCTCCAAGCTGCTCTCCACCTGCTGACCCCAGCCCCTGCTCCAAGCTGCCCACCTTGGCTCTGCCCAAACCCAGCTGAGCCAGGAGGCTGTGGCCACAGCCAGCTCCAGCTCCTGCCCAGATGTGAGCCAAAGGGCAGCAAGAGGAACTGGTCACAGGAGGAGAGGAAATGGCCTGAAATTGTGCCAGGGAGGGTTCAGACTGGCCAGGAGGAACAACTTCTGTCCTGCAAGAGTGGTCAGGGCTTGGCACAGGCTGCCCAGGGAGGTGATGGAGTCCCCAGCCCTGGAGATGCTCAAGAAAGCTGTGGGCCTGGCACTGGAGGCACAGTGGGGCTGGGCTGATGGTTGAACTTGGTGACCTTGGAGGGCTCCACAAACTCTAAAGTCCTGCTGGGCTCAGGCTCAGACCCCCACAAATGTTCTACTTGCAAGGGGCAGCATGGCCCTGCCTGTGCCAACAGCCTGCCCAGGGCTGGACCAGCTCCAGCATCACCTCCTAAACACAGCAGGGAGGTGACCAAGGGAACAAAGGAGCCAAGAAGGCAGAGGAGGGTTGGAGGGCAGGTCCCATGCCAGCACTCCAGCAGGCCAAGGGTTGGCACCAGCAGACTGCTGCCAGCATCCAGCACATCTGCCAGGTGCAGCTGCCAGCATCCAGAGCGTGAGGAGCTGCACCTGGGCACAGATCAGCCAGGGCAGAGGGGTTAAAGATGTCCAAATTTTTCCCTGTCTTTGCTGAATTTGCTCTCCAGGGCCTCATGTTTTCTGCAGCAATTCAAGGAACTAATAAAAAACCCAAACTGAGGAGAGGGGCAAAGGGCAGGAATGCTGGCAGCAGTCAGCTGAGGCCGTGGCACTTGGCTCTGGCTGCTCCTCCCAGGACATTCTGCCTGCCTGCAGCTGCTCACTGCACCCAGGAGGGCAGGAACAGTCTGACCCCCCCGCAAAAAAAGAAAGGGGGGAGGCTGAGGAACCCCAAGGAGCAGGGAGGGGATCCAGCTGCTGCTCTGCACCAGGATCCCACCCCCAGAGCACACAGCAGAGGATCCCAGGATGGGTTGGGCTGGACAAGTCCTCTGAGGTCATCCAGGCCATTCCCTAACTCTGCCAAGGCTGGGGCTGAACCATGGCCTCAGCACCACAGCTCTGCACCCCCTCCAGGGATGGGCATTCAGGCACTGCCCTGGGCCAGGCTTGGGGAACCTTTTCAGGGGGAGAAGTTTCTTCTGATGTCACAAAAGCCAAAAATGCTCTTGGAGTGGGAAGGGACCTTGCAAGGACACCCAGCCCAGCCCCCTGCAGTCAGCAGGGACCCCCTCTCCTCCCCCCCAACTACAGCAGAGCCCCAGCAGAGATTCCATCCTGACCTGGAATCTCCCCAGGGATGTGGCCTCCACCACCTCCCCAGGACAACCTGTTCCAAGTGCTCCTCCCCCCTCACTGTGAACAGCTTCCACCCACATCCAACCTGCCCCCTCCTCCACCCTCAGGCTGGTGTGTGGGGCAGTGCCAGCTCTTTGCAGGCTCTGCCCAGGCTGCTGCTCTGCTCCTTCCCCACAGAAGCCTCCTGAGGAAGGGGCTGGATGGCCTGGAGGCCCAGCAGATGTTCCTGCTGAGGCAGCCAGGGAGAAGGGAGGAGCAGGACCAGCTCATTCCTCCCATGGAATGAGAAAGCACAGGCAGAGCTGTGACCTCCTCTGAACTGCTGCTCTCCTGGAGTCC